>BPLR01003657.1:0-13650 GCA_021605095.1 Caerostris extrusa | reverse complement strand
ATAAATGAACGCAATTTACTAGACATATTATTATTTGTCAGGTTACAAATGGCAGTAAGTAGTAACAATTGATGAGCCTTGGATATATTTATCTGACTGAAAGACAAAAAAATTGATTATCTACTGAAAAAGTGGAGAAAAAAAGCCTAAAATGTCAGTACAGAGAAAACAAGTATAGTTTTGCTAAGTGTTTTATGATTATATATGGAGTCTCTTATAATAGAAAATTTAAAATTATTAGTCTAAAAAAATATCAAACTTAACAAGGATTACTAAAAAAAAATGTGTTTTAACATATATTTTCAAAGAAGACAATTTACCAAAACAATCCGCACTTCACTGCTTAACTCCATCAGGATAAAACTACTAGTTATACCTCTAAATCTACTGCTCTATATTTAGAAAAAATGAGAAATAAAACTGGAATGGAGGATATTCCATTTAAATGCATCCAACCCAAGTTCCCCAACATACTTGTTATCAATCACTGTGCATTTCGGCTTTAAAACAAGCTATTCATAAGCAACATCATAACACGTTGAACGGATTCTGAAATACGGCGAATGAAGAGTGAAACATTTACTTTGATCATACTGGAAAGATTCTTTTATTTTGGAAATCAAGATGCAATATAATAGTTTAACGAAGGAAAATATATCAGAAAATAAAATTATCTTTCTATATATATATATATGTGTGTGTGTGTCTGTGCATTCAAAATAATTAAAATGTTTGAACACCGTCCTAAAATTAATTTAGTAGCAGGTCTATTTATTAAAGAATAATGATGTCTATCATGTTACAAAACTTAGGAAATGGCTTCGTAAACTGCAATATATTTAGTTGTCTTCGATTATTAAATGCCATTTTACCAACAAAGACATGTAGATTAATTATATTATTAAATTAAATAACAATTTATATATTTATGCATTAATAAATAATGACATAAAACTCACAAGTTTTCTATCAGATTTCAAATCTTCTAAGCTTTCTTCATCAGATTCAGTCCTAAAGCAAAAACACCCATAAAATTATTCTGATGAAAATAACAAAATAAGTTATTTAATTAGAGGGAAAAAAAAATTATTTATTCAGGTCATTTCTCGATCATTTCTGTACAAACGAAGTGATTTCTCAAAATTAAATAAAATATAAATATATATATTTTTTTAAATTTAATGTAATATTTTTCAGTATCAGATTGACTCCAATTACTTCATTTTAAAGTTTGAATGAAATTCAGCTGCTTATATCCATTTGCATCAAATTTAGCCAATCATATGGCAATAATTTTAGCTCTGCTATTAGTAAAAAAAAAAAAAAAAAAAAAGCTAAAATGCAAAAAAGGTAAGGGTTGACAGATATGCATATGAATTTAGATAGGAGGATTTTTAATTTTCTTGTGCATCTCTAATCTAGTTATATTGAAGAACTGATTTCAAATCATTCTTAATAGACAGCTATATTTGTACTTCTCGTATTTCTATATGTATTAAATTTAATAACAATAAATAATAAAAACAAAATTATAATATAAAACTATAATATTAATTATATTAAAATAAAATAATAAATAATAAACAAAATTATAATAAAATATAAAACAAATTTAAAAACTAAAATTTTAATAACAGTATGTAGAATTTTTTTGAAATAATTTAATTTATAAATTATTGCAAAAAATAAAATTTCCAAAAATTATTAAAAAACTGTATATTTTATTAATATTTCACAAGAAATGCCAATAATAAAATATTTAATGCTTATTTTGATACTCTTATTTAAAGTTACTTTATGCAAGAGTATTTTATTTTCTTCCATGGCAATGTTGAAACTGAAGTTAACTAGGTTTAAATTTTTTTTTTTTTTCTTCATTCTCCATTTGACTCATGCTTAGTAGAATTAAAGTCCAGAGAGTAGGAAGAGATTTAATAGAATCACAATAGCTATAAGTGAACACCTAAAGCCATATATTTATTTCAAAATTATGATAAAACCTTAATGTTAATTTGCAATAAATGTTTTTGAAAATTAGTCAATCACATTTTCTTTTCAAATCCTTACGTGCTTTCATTGATAATCCTTCTAAAAGAATTAAACTTAATATTCTAGACACAGAAAAACATCCACTATACTTTAAACTACAACAAACACATTTAGAAACAGCTAAACCATTCTAGAATTTAATTTTTTGTTCAATTTCAACTTACAATAAAACAATTGGACATGTTTATATGTGTCTAGATTTTTTTCAAGTATCACATAATTTCAATGTGATAAAATTTTTATACCACAAATCCTTGGGATTGTCAAGATGAACTCCTTTGCTTACATGGATGAACTTCTTTCTTGGCCATATTATAATCAGACAGTGTATGAGGAAAATAAAAGAAATATTTTGATATCATTTGTTATCCATGGTTTTACAAATCCCATGATCAGCACTACACAATTTTGTTACAGGAAGATTCAGAATTATTACAACTCTGACTCTTAAGTATACTTCTCTCTTGAACTATGATAAAAATAATTTTTTTACTATTAAAAAAATAATACAGAAATTAACATAGAAAGCATCACATGCAAGCTAGAATTCGAGATTTATTAAAAGAAAAACTAACTTTTACAAGGACTTGAAGGTGGACTACTTGGTCCGGGTAAATCAGTTCCTGGAGCAATTTCCTCAAGTTTGATTTTTTTCTAAATAAAAATAATAATAATAAAAAAAAAAAAGATTACATAAATTGAAAGGAAACTTGTAAAAAAAAAACTAGACTTTAATCAATGAGTACTTTTAAATTAAAAATTTTATTTAAAACATTTAGTTATAATTAGCCCAAATAGTAAAAAAAAAATAGTGCCTACGAACAGGATAACTGTGTTACATAATTCAATCTTTATCTAAGGAAACAAACATTTCAAATTCTTTTAATGCCTGACTGTTAAAATCAAGTTTTGAAAAATTTTTAGTTATAAAAAGGTTTATGTGATTAATATTGCTCAGCATTGCATTGTATGCAAATTTCATTTGTTTGCAACTATGTAAATTTCATTTGTTAATAGTTCGCATGTGCAGCTCCTTTGCTTTTCGTATTTAAGGCAAAGTAAGCCGTGGTCTATGTTCTTGTTTTTCAACTGATTGTAAGTGAACAATTTACAATAAAGTGGAAGTGGATTCATCGAGTATATCCTGATTCCTTCTATTGACACACTGCAAGTCTGGTGCAAATATTATTAATTGAAAGCCTTTGAATTGCACAAAGATAATTTGCAATTTAAAGAAATGGTACTAGTTTTGTATCAAATTATGTTTAAAATCATATATAAATGATACTCATAAATATATTTTAAAAGTTTCACAATGATTTCATTTCAGTTAAAAATAATTTAAAATTATATTGTTAATTTAATTTTTAAAATTAAAAGCCTGAAGAAAACAGCTAATAAATTTCAAATTATCATAAATGAACGCAATTTACTAGACATATTATTTTTGTCAGGTTACAAATGGCAGTAAGTAGTAACAATTGATGAGCCTTGGATATATTTATCTGACTGAAAGACAAAAAAATTGATTATCTACTGAAAAAGTGGAGAAAAAAAGCCTAAAATGTCAGTACAGAGAAAACAAGTATAGTTTTGCTAAGTGTTTTATGATTATATATGGAGTCTCTTATAATAGAAAATTTAAAATTATTAGTCTAAAAAAATATCAAACTTAACAAGGATTACTAAAAAAAAAATGTGTTTTAACATATATTTTCAAAGAAGACAATTTACCAAAACAATCCGCACTTCACTGCTTAACTCCATCAGGATAAAACTACTAGTTATACCTCTAAATCTACTGCTCTATATTTAGAAAAAATGAGAAATAAAACTGGAATGGAGGATATTCCATTTAAATGCATCCAACCCAAGTTCCCCAACATACTTGTTATCAATCACTGTGCATTTCGGCTTTAAAACAAGCTATTCATAAGCAACATCATAACACGTTGAACGGATTCTGAAATACGGCGAATGAAGAGTGAAACATTTACTTTGATCATACTGGAAAGGTTCTTTTATTTTGGAAATCAAGATGCAATATAATAGTTTAACGAAGGAAAATATATTAGAAAATAAAATTATCTTTCTATATATATATATATACGTGTGTGTCTGTGCATTCAAAATAATTAAAATGTTTGAACACCATCCTAAAATTAATTTAGTAGCAGGTCTATTTATTAAAGAATAATGATGTCTATCATGTTACAAAACTTAGCAAATGGCTTTGTAAACTGCAATATATTTAGTTGTCTTCGATTATTAAATGCCATTTTACCAACAAAGACATGTAGATTAATTATATTATTAAATTAAATAACAATTTATATATTTATGCATTAATAAATAATGAAATAAAACTCACAAGTTTTCTATCAGATTTCAAATCTTCTAAGCTTTCTTCATCAGATTCAGTCCTAAAGCAAAAACACCCATAAAATTATTCTGATGAAAATAACAAAATAAGTTATTTAATTAGAGGGAAAAAAATTATTTATTCAGGTCATTTCTCGATCATTTCTGTACAAACGAAGTGATTTCTCAAAATTAAATAAAATATAAATATATATATTTTTTTAAATTTAATGTAATATTTTTCAGTATCAGATTGACTCCAATTACTTCATTTTAAAGTTTGAATGAAATTCAGCTGCTTATATCCATAATTTCACAAATTTCCTCCTAATAAGGTTGGCTAATATAAAGTGGATTCCAAAGCTGCTCACAGGGACATGGTCAATACGACTCAGTCCTGGACGCAATTATAAAAAAATCATTATAATATATATGAAAATATGATCATATTACTAAAAATTGTTATTAAAATTAATGACAATTGTAAAATACAAATGTTATTTGATGCAGCATATTCCCTGTATATTTCTTTTAAGCAAATGATGTTTGTTTGGAATGCATTTTGACAATTTCAGTCAAACAAAATTTAATACTTAATAAAATTTATAACAAATGTCACATACAAAAAAGGAAGCTTACTGTTACATTTCACAAATAAGTGTTAAAATATTTAACAAATACCATTAGCAGAAGTAAAAACATCTATAAAAAAAAGGGTGGAATTATATTTAGCAAAATATATGATAATCCTAGACAGAAATACTGTCTAGCAGCTATAATCCATATGAATGTATTCTGTACACAATTCAGGTGGAAATTACTGCTACTCTTAATGAATGTTATAGCTTGATTTATGCATATTATTTACATTGAAACTGCTTAAAATTCTATTTACACAATTCCTGCATGTCTTTTTTCAAATGAGTACTATTCTTTTACCTTTCCTGGTATTGCAATTTTCTGGGCTAATATTACATCATTTATTTTAAATATGGTTTATAAGCCACAACAGTATAAAATATTAATATATAAATATGAACAAAAATTTGTTTTAAAAAAATGCATTCAATATTAGTACTTGTGTTCATGAACTGAACTTGCTTCAGATGTATCTCGCATAGAACTAGGGATGGTAGTCAATGGCAATACCGAAGAACATTTGGTCTTCCTTTTTTCTCTAGAAAAGAAACTGCATTATTGATTGGTTTCATAAAGCAAATAAATATATAAACCGAAACATGCTTACAAACGAATCTCATACAAAAAAGCTAAAAAATATATTATCTCATAACATTTATAACATAAAAAAAATATATATATATTCACCTTTGAGTAACTGATTATTTTATTTTAATTCAGTAAGCGTTTTTTAATTTGACATTCAACAGTTCAGCACCTTATACAATACCGAACAGACCAGGCCGTTCACATTCAGATCTTCCAATATATATTCAGACGTTTATTGAATTTGACCATTTGGTTGAGACACATTATTGCTGGCATCTCTGCAAAGTGATGACAACTGTCAGTTTTTCTTTCAGGGCAGTGTTGAACTCATAAATTTATGTATAATTGGTCAAAATTTTTTGAAGAGATCCCAAACATAGAAGTAACGCGATATCACATATTTTTTTTATCTTGTAAAGACAAGCACATATCTTTTTATTTTCTTTCCATACATTACCATGTCGCAACTTGTTGTAGTTGTAGTTGTTGTGATTTTCATCAATACAAATATACTCAATTAAATTAATGTTAAATGTATGAATTTAATTTTGTAGTTACTAGAATCATGAAATATTTAGTAGAATATTTATATTGTTAGAATGTGCATAAACAGATTTAGTATCTAAATTTTAAATAGTTCTAATTTTTAACTAGCATGATTTATCTTTGTTAAAACTATATTGACTGTCATTAATCCTAGAAACTGTAGTCTCAACCCTGTCAGATTAAGATCATTTACAGTAAAATATACATATATAATAAATGAAATAATGAACTCTTTTGATCAAAATGATTTTTGTTACCATTCCACAAAGAAATAATCATTACAAAAAAGGAAATTTTCACAAAATTCTAAAATAAAGTTTTTCTAAAATATATGATAAATATTTAACATTATATTTCTACTTTTACTATATATAATTTTTAATTATTAAAAAAAAAATTCGCATATTAATTTAAATTTATTATATAATTAATAAAAAAAAAAAATTCCCTAAATAAGGATATAAGAATAATTAAATAAAACTCACTTTTTACCAGATTTAGGTTCCTCTAATCCTTTAACATCAGACTCAATACTAAAAGATATCATACTCATTAAAAATTATTCACATTTGTAAGTGTAATTAAAACATTAAATTTCCAAATATTACAAAGAGATTAATGGAACATCTTTTCATTACTTTCAATCCAAATTATGTTACATTTCCAAATATAAGTCTATCCATTTAAAGGCCAAAAGGTATTAAAATTTGGATATTTTACAAGATAATATATAAAAAAGAGTAATTATTAAAATAAATACTAACCTTTTACAAGCACTTGAAAACGAAATACTAGTGCCAGGTAAATTAGATCCTGGAGCAATTTCCTCAACTTTCATTTTTTTCTAAAAAAAAGAGCACATAAATTCAAAGGAAGCATGTTTTAAAAAAATCTAGACTGAAATTCACAAATTCTTTTAAATTAAAATAATTATCCTTTTAGAAATTTAGTTATCATTAACATAGATAGAAAAAAATAAGTTCATACGAATAAGATAATTGAGTTTACATAATTCTTATCTATAATTAGGAAACAATCTTTTACAAATGACAATTAATTTTTCTAATACCCTATTATTAAGATCAAGTTTTAAAATAATTTTATTACTGAATATTATTTATATTTATATTACTGAATTATTTTATTTTAAAGTGTCAGAAATATCAATATTTATATTCTCAAAAATTAAAGAGGGGACAAAAATGTCAATAAGAAATTTGTAGACCATCTATGAAATATATATAATCAATACACTGAAAATGAAAAATTATTAAAACATAAACACTTTTATTTTATAGATATAAGTAATATGTACAAGTTGCAGGCTAAGATACATTGGAGAAATACAAAGTGAAATTATCTACTATTTTTAAATAACATATTAAAATAAATTACATATGATGATGGAGTAATATAGACATTTTAGCAAAGCTAAAAATTTTTTTGATGAGCAAATTTTTGCATAATGCTCCCATCTTAAACGCAAAGAGAGTTTAAAATTAAAAAAAAAAAAAAAACCATAAAGTCAAAAAAGAATAGTCTGTGATATTACAACAATTTATCTAGTTTTTCTTGTGCATTTCTCGAACTCAGTATACATTTTCCATAATTCAACGATAGTCTATAACTTTCAAATTGACATTTTTTTCTCTATGTTGACTCATATCAAACTTATACTACCACATTTCACCAATGCAGGTACTGTGACAGCAACAAGCATACAATTTTACTATAGTGAACCAATCATATAAAGTTAAAAAAAAAAAAGCGGAAATTGACCAATTTAACTTTTTTGTTTTTATGTTTAAAAAGGTACTCAATTATATGGTTTTGATTAAACATTAATTTTCCTTTAATTGTTTTGAACAATGTAAACAGATTAATTATCAATGAAAATAAACAATGTAAAAAAAATTAATTGTAATTTGTAAAAGATTGTTTCCTAAATACAGATAAGAATTATGTAAACTCAATTAACCTATTCTTATGCACTTGTTTTTTTTTTTTCAGTCTATAATAAACTTTTATAATATTTTTTTTTTCAGAATATCTTAGCAGAAAACAACAGTTCATTATTTCCTTAATTTCATTACATTATTATTATTTAATGCAATTTTTACCAACGAAAAAAATTTATAGATTAGTCAGTATATTAAATAAAAGAAAAATTAATAAACAGTGACATATATGGAACAATAAATAAAATAAAACTCACACGTTTTCTTCCAGCTTCAAGTTCTAAACTTTCTTCATCAGATTGAGCCCTAAAATAAACACACTCATAAAATTATTATAATGAAAAATAGCAAAATAAGTTATTTAATTAGAGGATAAATAACATTATTGATTATAGGACATTTCTTGATCATTTTCTGTACAAACTAAATGATTCCTAAAAATTCCATAAAATATAAAAATACTGTTTTAAAATGTAATGAAATATTTTTCAGAATCAGCTTTAAATAGATTACACTTTTGGCTCCACCAAAATAGAGTTTAACTTTTGACATAATGAATATTTCACTTTCACTGAAAAGGACCTGCTATGCCCTACATTTTTTTATTTAAGATTCTCGTAATATATAGATTTTTTGACATCAGTAATAATCTAATACAGGGGTCTCCAAAACTACGGCCCGCCAGTGTCATCCATCCGCCCGCGACAGCGAATAGCATATTGTTGCTATAATAAGTTGGATGAAAAAGACACAGAATGATAATAACTCGATTTTATTTACTTGTTAGGTAATAAATAATTAATTGGCAAGCATAATACGCAGAAAATTTAACTTAAGCAACTAAATTAAATAATTGAAATGAATCCCACTAACATTATAAACTAGTGAACATCCCGCGTTACCCTCGGTAGTTATGTTAGTAAAGAGCATCGCATATGTGTGTATATCGATGTTTGGAATGTATATATACTGAATCAAGCATATGATTTTTTTATCCTGAAAATCCATCAGGAACTGAAAAGTTAAATGAACGCGAATGAAACCTTGGGATATCCACTTGTAAAAATACTAATGAGGTTTATGTAATTGTTATTTTCACTGACAATAGTGGGTCAATTTTACTTGTATCAATTATTAAGAGATTTAAGATGCTCATCGGTTAACTTAGATCTATAAACATTCTTTGTGTACTTCATTTTGGAGAAGGAAGCGAATTTAGCAAGCGTATTCTTACTCAGAGCGCGTACTCGGCGACTAATCTAGAAAATTATATATAATGGCAGAAAAATTAAAAACGGTTTTGGCCCTCGATACTTACTGGAGTAAAAAGTATGGCCCGAAGGCTGAAAAGTTTGGAGACCTCTGATCTAATACAAAAAATCCTTTCAAACAGCATTTCACAATTGTGTTTTCAGAATTCAAGATCTTTTTTTCTAATTCATGTAATATCAAATTCGCTTAAGTTTCAAAAATATTAAAATGTTTTTAGACATTTTCTATGCTCTGTGTCAAAGTCCACTTTTTAAATGTAGAAACACATCTTTACTAGTATTATTAAATGGATCATATTCACTGTATATATTTTCAAGCAAATGATACATTTTTGCAAAAAATGTATCATTTGCTTGAAAACAATGCAAAAAATAATGGAATTAAACCTCTCGCAAATGATATTTGTTTCAAAGAATTTTAACCATTTCAATCAAGTAAAATTAATACTTGTTAACATTTATAAGAGATGTAATATACTAAAAACTTAGAAAGCTCAATGTCACACCTGGCAATTAAGTGTTTAACTATTTAACAAATACAAGTAGAAGAAGGAACAACATCTATGAAAAGAGTCTGGAATCATATTTGTACAACTTTTACTTGTCAAAATACAAGAAACCCTTAAAACTGAAATACTGTCTAGCAGCTATATTTCATATACTATTCAGGTGGAAATTACTGCTGCTAATTAATTTTTCCGACAAATAATGTTTGTTTGGAACGAATTTTGACAATTTCTATCCAGTAAAATTTAATACTTTTAAAATTTATAACAAATGTCCCATACTAAGGAAGCTTACTGTAGCCCTGAGAAACCTGCAAAGATATTTGAGCAAAATAAAAGAAACCCTTAAACTGAAATACTGTCTAGCAGCTATATTCCATATACTTTGTATTGTAAACACAATTCAGGCAGAAATTACTGCTGCTCATAATGCATTATATTTACTTTTATATTATTACTGCTATATATTATATTTATTACTGCTGCATTATATTTACATTGAAACTGCTTAAAATTCTATTTAAATAACTTTTGCATGTCTTTTCTAAAAATGAATATTATTTTGTTATCATTGGTCTTTTGTGCTATTCTAACTTTTGGGATTAACAGCACACTACTTATTTTGACTACAGTTTATAACCAGCAACAGTATAAAAAATTTAAAAATATATTCAATAAGAGTACTTGGACACATGAACTGAACTTGCTTCAGATGTATTTCGCATTGAACTACTGATGGTAGTGGATGGCAATACAGAAGAACATTTGGTTTTCCTTTTTTTCTCTAAAAATGAAAAGAAATTACAGTATTGATTATGTTCATAAAGCAAAGAAATGCACAAAATAAAACATGCTAAAAAAGTGATCACCTAAAAAAAAATTATTTTATATCATGTATGACATAAAAAATATTCACCTATGACAGATTGTTATTAGAATACAGTAGGCACTCTTTTTATCTGGCATTTAATGGTTCAGCACTTTTGATAATGCAGCACTGATCAGGATTCAGGAGTTCATTGCCATTGACGACTAAGTCCAGACACATTACTGCTGACATTTTCGCAAAATGTTTATTGTGATTGTTAGTTTTCATTTCAATGTAGCATGTAACTCATAATTTAGTGTATAATTTTTAACAATCTTTTGAAAAGAGATCTCAATCACAGAAACAATGCGATATCACATACTTTGCTACTTGGAAAGGAAAGCACATATCTATATATTTTTTGTCACAATTTGTTTTAAATATTAATGTACAGTATTAATTTACAATATAGGGTAAATTGGTTTCAATTTACCAGACTTCACATCATCAAGAAATTATAACATTACTATAACATATTCATTCATAAAAATGTATTTGACAGCTCAATTTAGAAAAACTGAAGCAATGTATATGGTGACCACTCTAAATTTTCTATGCTTCAAGAAAATTCAAACAATTCAGACTTTAATCTGAAACTTTTATAGAATTCTTAAAACTTCTATAAAAGAAGAATGTATATGTCTATATTTCAGGCCTCACTGACGGATTAGTGATTTTTCTGACTGCAAGTCGGCTCTGAAAGCAATTAAAAATGGAGATACTAACATCACTTCTGCGATAAATGTTCTACTCGAGACTCTACATTGTAGAGGCAAATCTTGTCATCTTCAATGGATTCCTGCACATGTCAACATTGCGGGCAACGAATGTTGCGCTGACTCTTTAGCCAAAGAAGCCACGGACAATGATCAACCCAGACATACCTTCACACTTGCAGATGCTAACGCAGTTGCCAAAAGCAGACTAATTCCTCATAACTTTAAGAAGCAACTAATCACTGACTTCAACTGCCCTAGGAAGTTGACATCAGTTATTAGCAGACTCAGAACTAATCATTACAGAGGGATGAAGATTCTCCCAGACAAGACCAGGGAATAGATCCCCCTGCAAAAATTGCCCAACGCTTTCCTAACACCTAAGCACATTCTAGAGTACCCAGCACTCACTCCCCCAATGTATTGAAATTGGGTATGGTGCCAATCGAGGCCAACTTAAGGGAAGTCCTGTATAGTGAAGCGGCGCCTTTTCTAGTGGCCGCTATCTTGAAGACTTTTTGCGTTGGCAAAAAAGGTTGAGGAAAATTGTAAAAGGAAGGTTGGCAAAAAGTAATTTCAGCTAATCCTTTTAAGTGCATTGTAAAAACCGAATTAACTTTCTTGCCGAGAAAATATATTGTTATTGATGATCATGCCAGTTTTGAGTCTTTCTAGAGACAGAGCATCAAGCTTATTTACAACACGATTTTAATTTAATGATCGAATATAATAGTTGAAAATAATTTTCCTTTATGTGAATAAATTAATTTGCAATTTTCTTCCGAATACTAATTTGTGTTAAACTAAAATGATACAATAATACGCACTTATAGATACTACTAAACAACAAAATACTCAACAAAATACTACTAAACTTAATTAGCACGAACACTTAGCTGTTAGTAAACAAACCGCAAGGTTTTGAATTTTTTTATTTGTTGTATAAACAAACTGATACTTCTATAACTTTCAGAAATATTTAAATTCGGTAGAACATATTTTGGTTCAAATAAAGGAAACCACCTATACATTTTTTCCCCAACATTCTTAATTTAAAAATAAGGAATTCCTTAGAAATTAGACTTACTAGGAATAATTTTGAAATTATACATCTAAATGCCGATGTAAAAATTTTATTTTTTAATAAAATGACAATTTATAACTCTTGACATAAAAAATTTTCTTCTGAAATTCATCATTGTATAGTATTTAGATTATCTATGGAAAATTCTTCGCAATAATTCTGATGAGATAAAAACAAAATAGTATACTATAACTTGGCAAATACTTTGACAGGTACGAGAAATGATGATGACCTTTTTTATTTCATCAAAAATTTGAAGATTTAAGAATTATGAAATGCAGTGGTATTATCTATTGAAAGTTTTAGATATAATATTAAGTATTGTTTTTCAAGACCTACAATCTTAAATCACTTTTACATAATTTAATTAGTTTTTTAAAATAGAAACAAAAATACATGTTGCTAAAAAAAAATTCTCATTCTTTCAGTTTATTAAAATATAATAGAACATTTCCTCCATTAAATTCATACAGGAGTTGTTCTATTTTTCATTTCTAGATAGTACACAAAAGGAAATGTAATGGAAAAATTTACTGTAACTTAAATTTTTATGCTTTCTGTAATATTCTTTCACTTGAAGTATCTAAATTTTCAAACTCATTTAAGTGTTTTTATTTTTAGAAATTTTTGCATAAATGGTTGACAATGTACTATGGTAATGTTATTATGGGTGAAACAATGAGGGCTAATTTAAATTTAAAAAGTTTAATTATACTTTTAAATTTGAATATTTTTAAGGCTAATAAATTTCAAATTATCATAAATGAACGCAATTTACTAGACATATTATTTGTCAGGTTACAAATGGCAGTAAGTAGTAACAATTGATGAGCCTTGGATATATTTATCTGACTGAAAGACAAAAAAAAGGATTATCTACTGAAAAAGTGGAGAAAAAAGCCTAAAATGTCAGTACAGAGAAAACAAGTATAGTTTTGCTAAGTGTTTTATGATTATATATGGAGTCTCTTATAATAGAAAATTTAAAATTATTAGTATAAAAATATCAAACTTAACAAGGATTACTAAAAAAAATGTGTTTTAACATATATTTTCAAAGAAGA
>BPLR01003656.1:0-113008 GCA_021605095.1 Caerostris extrusa | reverse complement strand
TTTTTATTCACTATTATTAGTATATGAAAGAATGCGTTTTCAATCAAATGGTGCTGGTTCTTATGCATGTTAGTAGCAAAATTATATCTTTTATAATATGCAAAGTAGTTACAGCTAGTAAAGAAAATACAGTTAAATTAAATACAAATGAAAATATAATAAAATTATGTTCTGAACTTCTCAGTATTTGAATTTTATTTCAAATGATATTTTTTTTAAATAATTACCATTTGGATCTTGATACTACATATTATTTGTTATATTAGTTAAAGAGAAGGATGAAATAAAAAGTTAGGATTATAATAGTTGATTATAATATAGTTAAATAAAGTTAATAATTCTAATATCAGAAAAATATTCAGCCATTTTATATATATATATATTATATATTTATATGGCTGATAAAATATGTCCTATATAGGCTGATACTTGATTTATACATTAAAAAATATATTATCCTAGGGGGACCAATATTTGTAGCAATTTTTAAAATGAAATATTTACTTTCACAGCAGTTTTATTTAAAGAAAGGAAAATGTATTGAAGAATGTTTTTATGTATTGAGAACAGCATCAGAAATTATACCATCTTATTTAAATTAAGATAATAGTTATACAAAGATATTGTTACATGCATCACATAGTGTTAAATAGTGAATAAACAAAAACATGCATTAAATTATATGCCAGAAAGAAAAATTTTGGCATTTGTCGGTTTTGAAAAAATAAACTGCATTTTTGTTTAGTTGTCTATTTATAAGTTCATACGATGAATACCTATATGTTGGTTTTGATTTTTCTGAGTTTATATATGTCATTATATGCGTTGGGGACATAAAATTTCCTCAAAACTCTTTGAATTAGAATGAAAATCTAAAAATTTGCTAGTAATAAATAACAAAAAACCTGGTCCTTGCAAATTGTAGTCGAACAATAGATTTCACTTTCTGTGGCGAAAATAGATTTTATAAAAAGTAAATATATAGACCCAAAAAAGCGGGAGTATGAAAAAAATGAGTGTAAAAATAGAATAGATCATTACTCAAAATTATAATATTATTTTTTATGGTTTTTAATGTAAGAGCTGCGCATCAACACACAAAAACCGAGGTAGAACTTAAAAGGAGTGTGTTAAGAATCACTATATCCTGCACAACAGAAGTCACTACCGGTACACCCTATAGTGTATAGAGTGTACTATAGTGATTTACTTTTCACATCCTATAGTGACTCATGTGTACAGACCTTGCTTTTCCAAAAAAAGGAGGTGGAGGGGCATTTGTAAAATCCGCAGAGCACATAAGCTGTAGCTGAAAATCACAGTAGACAAATACAAACATCAGAAGACTGAACGGCAAGAATTGCATTAGCAGATAAAAGACACCAAATTATAGACAATAGGCATTAAACGGGGCATGAATCATATTGTCAACAAAATTCATATATCCCGAAAGAAATTATTGAAACAAAAAATAAATGTTATAAAAATGCAAATGAAATTAATTATAACATCCTGAGGATAGCTTATATTATAAATTATATATATATATATATATATATTAGGCTTTGCAATATGTCTTTTAGTTATAATTAAATTTATAATAATCATAAATAATGTTCAAATTTTTAAAAATCATTATCAAAATTTTAATTTTTAGAAATAAAATAACGTACACGGCACGGAGGATTAACAATTGAAGATGGCTTTGAATTAAACAGAACTCATAAAATAATAACTGAATTAAATTTATTGCTTTTATTATAGTTCTTCCAGCTTTTAAATTTTATTCTTAGAACTTTTAACATTTAACTGGTTTTTTAAGGCCTCTTTTGTTTTTGTTAAGAGTGCCTGGTCTTTTCACTTCGTAATTTTGAGTTGTTTATATGTTCTTTTTGTTTTCTATTTTAAGTGGTAAAATTTGTATGGATTGAGTTCCAATAAAGTCATAGGTTACTGAATTTATCAATATAAAAAAGCATAAATTCCAAAACTATGTACTTTTTTTCATATTTATTTCTTCTTGTAAGATAGAAATTTTCTTTAAGTACAAGCAATGTTATACATTGCAAAGCTTTTCACCTACTTCCAAATACAATTAATTACACTGAGATTAATTTTTAAATTTTATTTCCACCTGTGCTTGATTTTATTTAAAAAGAGCAATATACTAATATATATAGTATGAAGAGTTATAAATAAAATCGGTTTTATCTTCTTTTTATCGTAGAGGACAATTATTGTAACATAATTTTTAATTACAGTCCGATTTTGGTTAAATATATTCTACAAATTCGATTGATAAATTGATATTTTTTACACTTAATAATCCCAGGAAATTCCTTGTAATTTGTAAATTGAAATAATAGTACACTTTTTAATTTTCTTGAGAAATGAGCATGGACTTAAAAACTCAAAAGTTAGTAACTGGACAAGGTTATGAAACCCGTTAATTATGAGTGTGACAAAAAATAAGATAAAACGCTGGAAAACATATTTCATGTGTCTTTCACAGTTAAAAAAAAATTCATATTATTGAGGCTGTCCACACGAGCAACTATTTTCAAGACAAAAAAAAAACAAAAAAACACACACCTTGTCCTCGAATATTCCATATCAAAGATATTTCAAAATGTGCAGTAAAATCCCAGTCGTGGTTCACAGTAAGTAACTGTGGGATAGAAACAATAAATAAAACCATGATTGTCAAATAAGTTACATGACACAGTAACAATCACACACTGACAAAAAAATTAAAAGAAGACCATTCTCAACTAATTTTGAATAGAAAAATAAATATATATTTTCAAAAGAGTAAAATAGGTAATTCAACTCAAATAGATGTAATTTGACTTTTGAGAATTGCAAAAAAGGAAAACTTGTTATATTCTGCTGCCCAGTCACAAATTGGAGCCAGCGCTTGATGAAAAACTACATCTTACATTATTCACAAAATTCAAATTCTGATGGGAGTGCCTTGGTGTTGGACATAACATTTTGGTTTGGAATTGCTTTACTGGTGCTTTTGGTGGTTATACAACATGTTATTCAATATTTGAAAATCTAGATAGGCAATATATCTTGCCTTATGTTAAATTTTTACTCTGAAGGTGATGGATTTTCACAGAGGCGTAATACATACACATTGCCTAACGTTCGAGAGTGATTGATGGAACATCAATCCGAATACGTCTTCCCTGGCCTTTTATGTAGTGCGAAGTCCTGTAGAGAACGTTTAGCGCTTGCTAGGAAGACTTATCTGAGGAGCAATGCCCTTTTTGTCATGTATTATTTAGGATATCATGTGCATAACAAAGCATAGTATTCTTTAAATGCACTTTAGAACATTGTAAAAACCCCAAAACATACATACTTTACTCTAACTGGAGGATGATGTCCTTTTGAGGCCCATGTTTCAAATGAATTTAGCAATGGATGTCTTATACTTATTATAATGATAAAAATTCATTGTTTTTACGAATTTCTTTGTGTTTTCTTTATTATTTATTTTGAATGAATCTGAGTTTAAGAAAAAAAAAAATGTTTTCAAAAGAAAATTTTAATCTGATTTTATTAAAAATCCATCAATGAAGATATAGTTCTTCTAGAAAAAAAAAAAAAAAAAAACCATTTAACTCCTTTCAATAAAATAATGAATTTTTTAAGAAAAAAAATGGCGCACTGATAAATGTCAGGTAATATTCCTTATACAAGATGGTTATAAATAAAGATACAGTGACAAATATGATTAAAGAAAAAAATGAGAAAAGTGATGATAATGAAATGAGTCAAAATGTCTAAAATGAGTCAAGTGTCTAAAATGAGTCAAGTAATTTTAATTTTCATTAAAATTCAATGCCATCTTTTTTAGATATGAATGCCAATTCATTCAAATGCAAACGAAATAAATATATTTTCTAGTCCTCTAACGTAAATGTTATAACAAGACATTTTAATGGAAAAAAGTAGTTAAATATTGAAATAATTATTTTTAGTTATTTTAAGTAAGTATTATAAAAACCATGAATAATTTACGTGTATGTATGGTGAAATTACATATATTAAATCATCATTTTCTATTAAAATTTTAAAAAAATGTTATATCAAAAATTAATTTTACTATGTTATCTGAAAAAAAAAAAAAAAATACGGAAGTTCTATTCCGATTAATAACATAGATTTGTTTGAATAAAAAAATGAAATTTAAAATGTCAAACCGAAACCAAAACGAAATACAAATAAAATAGCGTGATTTTTACATTTTATGGTTTATGCAGGGGTTGTGTTTTATGCACTTTTATTTTATTATTTGAATTAACAAAAATTATTTTGAGGGATTTTTGCTTTACTGTTGGCTAAAATGTTCTATTTATTCTTCTGTTCTGTTATACTATTGAATAATTTTATGAATTTTACAAAAGCTAATTTCTTTTTCTACTATGGCAAAAATAATAATACATTTTTTAATGACTAGCTAAAGCCGTGTAGTTTGATTAATTATTTCCCTAAAGATATTATCATTAATAAATTAGTTGGTTTTCCAAAACAATATAAGATAATTTTATTGAAGATAATATATATGTATTACATAACATCAAAACAAGGTAATGAAAATATTAATAGTTTTCAAGTATTGAAAATTAACAAAGTGGATTAGAAGCACTGCCATTTTGCACGTCAAACGCTGCTACTAACATTTAGTGCAGACTAATTATATAAATCATCATAACAATCGTCTTACAAAAACATTTAAAACCTTAGATAAACACAAATATCGAAAATGTAAACGGCAAGAACTTCATTGGCAGATCAAAGAAGAACACATTTTTGCAAACTATACAATAACAAGGTGTGAAATCTGTTGTTAAACAAATTAATAAAACCCCAAAAATGTATTAAAAAAATTATCAAGACACATACAAGAAATAACATTCTTGGCACAGATTTATCGAGAATTGCGTACCCTCAGAATATTATAAACCATGACATTTTCGGCTCACTAAATGACTTTATCCTTGTTAAAGATACATCTAGCGAAGTATTCCGATAACATGGATTGCAGATGCATACATATTATGCTTTCTGAATTTGTATTAACGGTTTACGTCTTTACCATCGCTTTCATACAACCATAGTTAATCTGTTCTCGGACATGTCATAACCGAATATTAACACGTTAAGCCAAAAAACTTTTCAATTTAGATTTCTTGAAAGAATTTTTTTTAAAGAGGTATTCTGACTTTGGTATTACTTTTTAAATTTAGCAAATAAAGATTGTTCAGACTAATAATAAATATCACTTACACGGAACTTATGAAGTTAATGATAATAACAAGTAATAAAAAAAAAAAAATAAAGTCAATTCCTACTTTTTTTTCACTATATCGCAGAATGCAATTTATAAATAATTTTCATTCATTTTTTTAAATTTATCTGGCACCATCTATTGGTAGATATATGCAACTTAAATCTAAAAAAAACTAAAACTAATAAATTAAATTTAATGACTGAATTAATATTTGAAAAAACTGTATTAACATCTAGTGTCATCCATTACAAGTTCAAAAGAAATGTATTTGAGCTTCAGTGGATGTATAAAAAAGTATTTTATGAACGATTGAAAATTTTAACAAGATATATATAGGGAGAGTGTGAGCTAATAGAAGGATAATAAGATAACGATGTAATGTTAATGATAATGAATTTATGAATAATAAGTGTAACTGGTACATTACAAAATATAAAAATAAAAAAAAAAAACTGGAGAGGAGGGGATGATGTGTTAAAATACACTGAAAACGTGTTAACAAAAACTTGGCAAGGGGAAACTTGCGTAATTTCTTATCCATCCCTCATATGTCTGCGGCCATCTGTCACATCAGCCATGGCAGCACGGGTTCTCACTTTTGCTGCCCCATTAAAACTCAGATGTATCTCCGAGCCACTAACGACGATATTGACAGATACCCAGACCCATAAGGGGATCATACATAATCCCTGTTTAACCCCGTGCCCTCACCACCCCCTTACAGTAACGAAATCCGCGTCGAGGCATATTTTTTTCCTACTTGTTTTCCGTCACGGTCACACAAAGGAAAGTAATAAATGTTGGAGTCACTCCTATGTGTTAAGCACGGATCCTGTTACAGGGACGTCCGATGATGGAGTGTGGAATTTTTATGAGTTTCTGGTCCGTATCCTTAAGGAAGTATGGTTTATTTGATGGGATTTATTAATGGGCTGGAAGCATTTAGTTGTGATGGTCTTTAGTTCGAATTTTTAAGTTCTGATTTATTGTTTTAGAGCTTTGCCATAATTATGTATTTGTGCAGATTAATGTCCCCAGACGTGATAAAGATTTTTACTCAAGCGTGGAGGTATGCAAATGATGCCTATTTTTTATCTTATTAAAGCTTATATCCGTGTGCCTTACCATAATGATTATGGGTAGTGAACATACTGCTTTTCTATTGTGCATAAATATTTATTAGTATAAAATTCACCCATCTGAATCAATAAACATAGATTTAATGTAATATAAATGTATTTTCCACTCCTTTGTAATTTATAATTAAGCTTTATGATTGTTGTTATCGTGTCCAAGGATTTAAAATAATACTTTCAAAGTTAGATCAAGTCCATGGATTGTGAAACTTTATAATTAAACATAATATTTGAATTGCCTCATATTTTTGGACATTTGTGAATAGAATATTTTTTTAAAAAATAATACTTATGGTATTTCGGTGGGATGCTATCAAGAAATCTAAAAAAAAATCTGATGGCCGAGCAGCTAGCACTCTGGTGCTCGGTACCACAGGGTTAAGATTTGAGTCCCAGCGGTGCTATGGATATTTATAGTGGTTCGGAATCCACTTTAAATCGTAGGTCCTGGTCTAATACGATAATAGAGCGTTTTGGACGTTGTGTTACTCGCGTCCGTAGCATATCTTTAAACTACACGGCTCCCATGGTAGTGCTAAATGAGTAACAGTGTTCGTCGATGCAGCCCACACGACATGCCTACTTTAAGGCTAGCTTATATTGGGCTACACAGGGAAATGGTCAATACGATCCAATCATTGACGTAATTTAAAAAAAAAGTCATAAAAGAATATAATTTAGAAGCCCTGCCTTGGTTATTGGAGAACCTATAGGTGAAGGGTTTGGAATTTTCAGAGAACAGTACATAACAGCTGGGCTGAAAGTTCATAGGCTGACACACAGATGGCGCTACTAGTATTAAATCCATATGAATTTTAGTTAGCCCTAACCTTCAAAAGACGCGTGTATAAATTTGACTAAACGTTACTAAAAATGCTATAACTCACATACTAATAGTCGAACATCTGTCAAATTTATACACGTGTCTTTTGAGGGTTAGGGCTAACTAAAAATTCATATGGATTTAATACTAGTAGCGTCATCTATGTGTCAGCCTACGAACTTTTCACGTCAGCTTTTTTTTCTTTTTCAGCCCACCTGTTATTTAATAGCAATAAAATACCCACAATGACATAATATTGAAGACTATTGTATTAATGCTAATGTTTAGCATGCTTTACTATTTCTAAATTAACACCATTTTGATTCATATTTTTCAACGTATAAAATAAATATTGGTTATTTGATTTTAAAAAGGTGTCATAAAAGACTTTTATTTTTTAGAAAACAATATTAATAAAGCAATATATATATATATATATATATATATATCTGTAATGAATTGGTTCCCTTTAATATGCAATGAATTGGCACTATTCCAGTTACAAATATATTGAACTTATAAATATAGTAATTTACAAATGCAAACATGTTTTTAAATGATTAAAAATAGTCGCCAAACATTCTTCTTCTTTTCCTTATGTTACTCTATTAAATAACATTATATTTTCCTAAAGATCAGCAAAAACATGTGTTAAGTTTTCTTGCAATAGATACATTGAAAGAACTTTTGGCATCCTAGTACACAATAAAAAAAAAAAAGGACAAGACAGATTAATGGATATACAATTTAATTACCTCCTCCAAGACAGACAGACAAGCAAAAACATATAGCACTTCATTGCAATGATAATAAATATAGCTCAGCCAAAGTTAAAAAGATCTAATGTTGTGTGATTAATCACAAGAGTCAGTTAAAAGAATAAAATTAATGAATTTCCTATTATATTAACAAATTAATGATGACACAATCTGAGAAAACGTAAATGAAATAATTATAACATAAATATTATTATGAAGTATTTACGTTTTGTAAATCATTATCAAATAAATGATCAGATTTTTTTCAAATTGTCATTACAGAAGTACAGGAAATTCTACCAAATAATATAAACTTTTGAAAGTGATGACTTTCTCATATGGATTATATATTATATTATTAATTAGAATATATATTGCATTTACTGTTTCTGTTTCGTGAAAACTAACCAATTGGCACTGTGATATAAATTGAAATGTCCTCATTGACTAAACGAGGAATTAGTATTTTTTTTTCATTCTGTATTAAATCAATTATATTCTCACTTGCCCTCATTATGAAATTTTAAATGTTATTTTGGATATTATCATTTGATAGAATTTTTTTGGGTATTATCATTTTTTGATTTTTTTGGATAATTATCATTTTTGGATTTATTTTTTTGGATAGTTATCATTTATTTTATTTTTTTTGTGGATAATTATAATTTTTTTAAATTTTTTTGTATAATTATTATTTTTTGATTTTTTTTTTTTTGGATAAGTATAATTTTTTTTATATTTATCATTAGTCGATTTGGCCTATACTAGTCATTATTTGAATTTGCCTACATTTATCATTATTCAATTTTGCCTACATTTATCATTATTCAATTTTGCCTACATTGATTATTATCCAATTTTCTATATTTTTCACTTATTATCTTTTCCATATTAATCATTAATTTTCTTGATGAAAATTAGTGGATCTTCATAATTCATGCAAATAATTTTTTTTAGAATGTATGTTTCATTTACTGTTTAGAGAAAACTAATCGATTGGCACTGTGCTATAAATTGAAATGCCATTATTGAATAAAAGTTGAATTAGTAGTTTTCTTATTATGTATTAAATTAGATCTTCACTGATCCTCAATGATAAATAATTTTTTTTATATTATTGTTTGATAGAATTTTCTAGAAAGTTATCATTATTCTATTTTTTCAATATCATTATTGTATTTCTTTCATACATTACTGTATTTCTTCGATATGATTATTGCATTTCTTCGATACATTATTGTAATTCTTCAATATCATTATTCGATTTTGCTTACATTTATCATTATTCCATTTAACTACATTTATCATTATTTGATTTTTCTATATTTACCAATTATCATATTTTAGATATTAATCATTCATTTTATTAGATGAAAATCAGTGAATCTTCATAATTCATGCAAAGATAAATTTTTTAACATGCGATAATATGAAAAAAGTGATAACATTTTTACAACCGAAAATAAAATGAAACAGAAGTCTTATTAAAATTTCTTATTCGTGAAAAATTCTTGAAAATGTCAAAGAATATTAGCATTATATTATGTTACAATATTTAAAGTACATCAATTACAAGATGAAATAGTTTTTTTTTTTTTTTTTTTTGCAATGTGTATTAAAGTAGTTAATATGTTGTTGATTTTCAATAAGTAATGTCATTTGTCATTTAATTAGAATAATATTTGATATAATTTTTAAATATTTACCATAAAATATTTTTGAAGAAAATGAAAAAAATAATTACGAAAGGATAAAATACCTTTTGTTTACCGATGGGAAAATATATCTTAACATTTTCACAACGAGATACAAAATGAAATAAAGGCCTAAGATGACACATCTAAATAGAAACTAACAGAATAATTTGTCTATAATAAAAAATAAATGCGGAGCGTAAATTACTTTTTTCAGAACACTAAGAACAATCTAATAACAATAATAATAACACTAATAATAATAAATAAATATCACGACATGTTTGAATAGTATTAATAGAAATATTCCTTGCCTGGCAGAATGCCAGATAAATTGCAGAGGTCTAAATTAGCTAGAAAGTTATTATGAATAGACTCAACTCATCACCTATATTTAATTGAAGTTCATTCTTTCCGGTTACAGTTAATTAACTGCACGTGCATCAACTTCGGAATAAATCTTCTTAACATTACATTACTTCATCTGAAATGAATCTTTTTAAAATAATGTTTGATGCTGCGCATTAATAAGTGAGAGTCGTGAATTAATTATCGAATGTTGGCTTTGAACGTTCTTTTAGCTCTAGGAAGGGCGTAGAAATGGGAATAGTTGGAATTGCATAGTTATAATTTCAGAAAATTCAGCAATATTTTTTTAATTATTGACAATCATTGTATTCAGAACTATTTCTGCGCCATAAGTAAGTATTCACTAATATTTCTGAATTAACTATTTCTGTTATATTTTCAACATTCTTGATTATATTCATGTGCCTTATATAACTTATATTTAAAAAACTCCATGCGTTTTCATAAAATAACATTTTCTTCTAAAAGTGGTATACTACTTATTATGTAGGTTGGATTTACTACAATTTCAATAATATAAATAAATATATATATATATATATATATCCAATCCATTTATACAGGAAAGAAAATGTAATTTTTAAGTTATTGTAATTTAAATTGCTATTATAGGTAAGATTTGTTACAATATTCACTCACTTATGAGAACATAATAAAAAATCATACCTGCATATATTATATAAAAATGTGTTATTATATAAATCGTTTCATTGTAATATAACTTTTAATTTATCAATACTTTTGTTTAAACCATATTATATAATATAAAAATATATAAACTATGAATATTATACTTATTATATTATATGTACTATATGTATTATACTTGTTTTATTAAATGAACTATATATATATATTATATTATATTAGTTATTTTATATTAACGAACTATACATTAAAAGCATTAACTTATTTATTAAGTATATTTAGAACCATATTGAATAAATTTATAGAAAATTTAATTTTTTATAAACAATTTAATTTCTAAAATTATTCAACACCTCAAAAAACCCCAAAAAAAACAAATGTTATTCAATAAAATTCAAACAATTCGTTGAATTATTACAAAATAAAATAAATATTCGTTATTCATAATCTCTATCACTTTATGTAGTTACATTATCACATTACAATAGTTCGAAACATATAATTATATTTTATTGAAATAAAATTATATGGAGTATTTATAAAACAATAAAAATATATTTTCATGTAATTATATGTTACATGCAAACATACAAATTTACAAACATTTTTATTTCAATGATATAAATTATAATGCAATAGAGCATTGATATTAAAATTTTCCTATTTCTCTAATATTCATAAAAATAATCCATACTTACCAAACGGGAACAGTTCTCTTATATTTATAGAAAGCAATATGATAAGAGTATTGAAATTACTAAGACAGTTAAGAATAATGTAAATAATGGTTATTTTCTCAAATAAACTCTCAATTACAACAAATAATGATAATAAATATTAATATAAAATAATTAACCCAAAGGCAATTTCTGAAGTAATTGTTTGTATGGCATTTGATGAGAGATACAATTTATTGTCTTAAAAATGCTGCGCGGATGTGTTAATTTGTTTAATTTATTATTATTATGTTATACTCAACTCGCTATTTACTAAACTGTACTGGCAAATTATTATTTTTGTAAAATGGTGATGATTACATGAATGTGAAAAAATGATTACATGAATGTCATTCATGTAATTAACAATATCAATTATATGGTTCATGTAATTAATTATTCATGTAATTATTATATGGCTCTGCTTTACAATTGAATTATAATACGCTTGTATATATACATACTGTCATACTTCTAATACATAATACTAAACAAATTTTTAATTTATTTATTATTTATCATTGCTTAAAATACATACTGTAATCAAAACATATGATCAAAATATAATCAAATAAATAACACAATACAAAAATTAACAATAAAAAATTAAATAATATTAACAATTTCAAAATACATACTGTATTTTAATCAGTGATAAAATATATCAATTAAAAATTTTTTAGCATTATGTAGTATAGATGATTTAGAATACAGTATGCATATATATAAAATATATGTAAAATACAGTATGTATTGTAAGCGGTGATAAAATAAATCATTAAAAATTTTTTTTAGTATCATGTGTTAGAATTATAACATGATATAGACAAGCATATTATAATTCAATTCCAAAGTGGAACCCTTACAATTGATATTATTAATTACATGAATGACATTACTTTTTGGTGATTTTGCTCTGTGTAATTAAATTATTTTATTTAATAAAGCTAAATTTACAACAATAACAATTTGCCAGTTCAGCTTGGTAAATAGCGAGTTGAGTTTATGAAACGAAAATCTTTTGTTCAAAACTTGATTTAAAATTCCCGATGAATTTGTAAGCTAGATTAATAGATAAGCATTATGATAATTAGATAAGAATTAGTTAAGCATTAGGATTGAGGAAGCGAATGATGTAGTAGTTTACCAATGGTGAACACTAGGGATCTAAATGTTTGCTGTTACAAGGCACATTAAGATTGAGATTGAGATTAAATTAGCAAGACTTTATGATTTGGGAAAATATATACATTTTGGTTAGAAATATATCATTTTCTTTTTCCAAAATCTGGATCCCTATTACATGTTAAATTTATCAGAACAGTAACAAAATAAAGGCTTTAAAAATATACTTTTCATATAAAAACTTATATGTTAAAAATATTTAAATGTAAATAAATACAATTAAAAATATGGATATATAATTTCTAAAATAATAAATAAATAATTTCTTTCTCAAACTATGGCTGTCTATTTTATGTTAAATATATCAGCATAGTAGCACAGTTTAAAAATATGCAATTAATGTAAAGAGACTTTTTAAATCTGTTAAAAAGATTTAAATATAAATTAGTACAATTAATAATAGTTTAGTCATTTTTATGTTAAATATTAAAATATTACATTATTAAAAATCATTTAGAGTTTGAAATGACACTAAATAAATTTCAGTTATTGCATAAAATGTTGTGTTAAGATACGTTGTGATACACTGGATTTAAATGTAAATAAATACAATTAAAAATAGTTTAATAATTTTTATATTGAATATTAAACTATTACATAAATAAAAATCATTTAGAATTTTTAAGTGTCAAACTATCCAAAATTCATTAAATTTTGTGGCATCAGCTATAAAAAAAATTACATTTTAGTTGGGAACATATTTGAATTTAAAAATTTATTCCCTCTTGTTACACAAATATTTGTTGTTATTGGGTAGAATGATCTCTTGTCAAGCTGTCCGGCATGTATTATATTTCACGGCATCTGCTATAAAAAAATATTTGCATTTTAGAAATATATTTGGAATTTTTTAATTTATTATCTTTTATTACTTAATTATTTGCATTTTACGGAATTATATCGGAATTATTTAATTTATTATATTTCATACTCAATTATTTGCATTTTACTTGGAATTATTTCTGAATTATTTAATTTATTATCTTATCAATTATTTGCATTTTATTTGGAATTATATTTGAATCTTTAAATTTATTATCTTTTATTACTCAATTATTTGCATTTTACTTGGAAATATATTTGAATTTTTAAATTTATTATTTTATTAATGAATTTATATACTTTTTTTATTTATATACTTTTTATTTATATACTTTTATTTATTAATTTTTAAATTTATTATTTATTTTTAATTTATTACTCAATTATTTGTTTTTATTACATAGAATGATCTCATGTCAAATTGTCTAGCATTTATTAAATTCCATGCCATCAACTATAGCAAACATTATTTGCATTTTAGTTTAAAATACGTTTTAATCTCAAAATTTTGAATTCCATACATATAATAGCATAATCATACACACACATAACTAATCAATATGTATTTTTATTGCAATATCGATTAAAATAATTAAGGTGATTCAATAACATTGGAAAAAGTATTTAATAAAAATCTAATTCTTAAAGCTAACAGAGACTGCTGAACTTAATGATTTAGCAATTTATTAATTTTCAAATCTATTTGACAACCGTAAGACTATAATTCATTCTTCGTAATCAATTCTACGAATTTAGTTCCCATTTGTAATTCATTACTGATGCGATATCAATCTTCTAAACGATGTCGATCAATTTCATTCTTGCCATGAACTTGCGCCATCTAGTTAAGAAATGAGATGGTAAACATATCATTTATTTATTCTCCCCAAATTTCAGTGGTCGAAAGGCATACTTTGGGGATACATTTCAGCATTTAATTTTGAGTGATTTCTAATTTGAAATATTTCTGAAGTGAATTATATTTAATTTTGAGATTAAATTAATGAAACTTTATGCTTTGGGAAAATGTATAAAATTTTAGGTCAGAAATAAATAATTTCTTTTCAAAATCTGACTCTGTATCAAAAAGTACAAAATTTTAAGTTCAAAAGATTTAAAAATAAATAAATGCAATTAAAATTAGTTTAATAATATTTTTTTTTTTATTAAATGTTAAATTAATAGCTAATTAAAAACAATTAGAGCTTGAAATTACACTAATTATTTTTAAATTATATCTCTGACTAAAAGAGTTTTTATGTAAAAGTTTGTGCTAAGATACATTAAGATACATTGAATGTAAATATAAATACAGTTCAAAGTTGTTTAATCAATTTTTTTATTAAATATTAAATTATTACATAATCGAAAAACATTTAGGGCTTGAAATGACACTAAATATTTATAAATTATATTTTAGAATAAAAGTTATTATGTAAAAGTTTGCTTTAAGATACGTTAGATTTAAATATAAATAAATACAATTAAAATAGTTTAATCAATTTTTTTATTAAATATTAAAATCTTACATAATTAAAAATCATTTAGAGATTGAAATGACACAAAATATTTATAAGTTATATTTATGAATAAAAAATGTATTATATAAAATTTGTGTTAAGATGAATAAATGTACAATTATATGAAAAAAATGTTAGAAAAAAGAAATAAAAAAAACTACACTAATTTCATTGTCTTCAGAATGAATGAATTTGTTTCCTGTGAAACTAAATTTATGGCCAGTTAAAAACTTTTAAACTCGTTTTTATTTATTGAATGTAATAAGCAATATTTATTTATGAAATCAATGGCGAAAAAAATTTAGTTTAATTATCCCTATTAAATTGCATACGGTTTATTAGTAGTAATGTTTTCTAATTTAGAAGTAAATATAATTATTAAATGTGTTAGAAAAAGATTTAAATATAAATAAATACAATTAATAATATTTTAATCATCTTTTATTAAATATTAAATTATTGCATACTTAAAAAACATTTAGAGCTTGGAATTACACTAAATATTTAAAATTATATATCTGAATAAAAAATTTATTATATAAATGTTAAGATAAATAAATGCAGATTTCTATGAGAATGTGATAGAAAAAGAAAAAAAATCTATAGTATTTTTAATGATTTCAAACAGAATAAACAACATTCATTCATTAAATTCAAGTTCACTCAAAAATTTTAAACCCATTGTTTTAGTTATTGAATATAAAATGGGATACTTATTTAGGAAATCAATATCGTAAATGACATTAAATTTAATTATCTCTATTAAATTACTTCTGGTTTAGTAGTAAATATAGAATGACAATAATATTTTATCTAATTATAAATTATATTTTTGTCAGGTTATATAATGTAGGTACATTGTTTTTTCTGGTACATGTGGATTTTGTCATATTAAACTTGTTATATGAAGAGCAACCCGTCAACAATTGATTAATTGCCTTACAGGTGACATTATCTTCCAAGGTAAAAGTAATTGATCTGCATTTTGCTTATCACACTGTTGAATACCTAGAAAACTCTTTTAACATTAAAGGATACATTGTGTTGAGTGAATTTATAAATTACATGCCTATATTTAACATTATTCATGTAACAATAAAATTAATCAATATTTTATTAAATGTAAATATTAATATAAAAATTATGTATTATTTCAATTAAATCATCTCTCATTGTTGTCAGAGTGTCCATTTTAATCGACAATTCACTTTGCTGCTGAAGCTGTTGTTTCACAATTTAATTTGAACACACCGAATACAACTCGTAACATTCCCCTCACTCATGCATAATTTCAACAACCACTGAAACACATGACATATTAAAGGGATAGACGCATGCAAATTGGATCATTAACATCGAAATTATCCCTTGAAGTGCCATAGATAAGCATTGGCATCATCCTTCATACCATCTACGAATCATCTGCAAAGATATTGGACAGCACTAAATGTCCCTGGAAAGTCATTAAAATGAGGACAGGCTGATTTCGAGCACATGTGTTATATTCTTGAAAACACTATATGCATTGGTAATAATTGATACATGTTTGTTAACACTATGCAAAATTAAAAACATTCATTTTTAAAAAAAAATGATAAATGAATGAATTCTAGGAAGAACATTAATTCAACATGATTTTCTAAAACTAAAATTTGTATCTGAAGATATTAACATGATATTAATTGATTACCAACTTTATATTTAAATAATTAGAATTCTTGTTAATTAAAATATATGAAAAATTCCATTAAATAGTAAAAATGTAGTTATTATTCTATACGAAAAAATCGCAATTAAAACAATGCCTCGAATACATATTTACTACATATATATGAAATTAGTCTAATGATATCTACATAACTAATCTTCTAAAGATTTTCGGTCTTCAATTGATCTTGTAATGATCGTCGTAATCTTAAACTAATCTCCTAATGATCTTCTTTTAACCAATATTTATGAGAAAAAAGACAATTAAAATTATGTCTCGAATGCATATTTATTACATATACAAGAAATTAGTTTTATCATATCTAAATAAGTAACCTTCTTTTTTAACCAAGTTATATGAGAAAAAATATTAAATGAAATAAATATTGCAATTATTCCAATTCTTTTGACGTTTATTACCTGTAAAACAAAATAATCCAAAAAATACCCGTTAATTATTGTTAATTTAACTATAACATACCACGAAGGTGTATATATTTTGCTAATCTTCCTCATAAATAGGTAAATATGTGAAGAGGAATTTGAAAAAGCATTAATAAAACAAAATTGTTCATTAAACTGATGTATATTTTTAAGGTATACATATTAGCAGTATCAAATGTTTTTAATAAATGCAAATATTGATATTTTGTCCTAAAAATCATTAAACTTATTGCTGTTCAATTTTTCTGAACTATTACAAATGAAATTAAACCAATGAAATAGTTATTGTCAAAATACGATAAATATTTTTTTTTCTTCACAGTATCGAATTTTTAGATAAATATTGTAATAATTCCAATAATTTGATGTTTATTATATGTAAAAAAAAGAATCTAAAAAAATATAAATTAAATATTGTTAATTTAACTAAAACAAACAACGAAGGTTGATATATTATTAAAAAAACTTAAAGTTACTTACAGAAATATTTTATTATTTATATTAGAATTAATTGCATTGATTACATACAAATATCAAACATTTAAATTCTAAAGTATTAACCTTTGCGTTGTACCTAATGATTTTGAATGGGATAATTGAAACTTACTTACCCAAATGACGGATGCCCAAAAAATTAGTCTTTCAAAATCACAGTCATATATTTATTTGATCCATAACTCTCATGCATAATTATTAAGGTTCAGATAGAAATAATTACAAATATCAGTAGTCTGGCATCAAAACTATTAGACCTATGATAACAATCATTATAATAATAATTATCATCATTCATATTAACTGTAATAAATTCACAAATATCAATTCACAATTTTAAATCAGTTTATCATTCAAATGCCGAAAATTAAATCAAATAAAAAGGGGAATATGTAGTTTCAGATTCAAATGAATAAACATTGAAACAATAGGTTTATTTGAATTATAACTTGAGTAGGAAATAATAAATTTTATCATTGAAATTTCGTTTAACGTAAATTATTTTTTTAAATTCATAACAAAGCCCTCATTGTTTTCAGAAATGACGAGACATGATGGCTAATGTAATTCATAATAACACTATCTGGTAGATTTTAGGATAGAGGTAGGATGAGATGATATAATTTTCTGTCGTACGTACGTAAATACGTGTAAGTTTTAGAGGAAATTGAATTCATAGAAGGCAATATCGTCCTATCAATGGACTAAATTCAAATCATTAAGACAAAAGAGAATATAACAAAATGCTGAAATTCGCTCTGCAAATTTCAACTTATCATGTGAACATTCGAGAACGGATGAATAAACTCAGGAATATGCCAATATTTAATAATGTAGGAGATATATGAAGCAATTGATTGAATAGTATAAGAATGGCCAAATTAAATAGCCACATGAATATAGCAATGGTGAATAGATCAAGAACTTCATGAACAATGAATTGTTCAAGAATCTCTAAAAGAATATACAAAAGTAAGATAAATGTAGTCTTAAATGAAGAATGGAATATTCCAAATTCTACAAGAAACGTTATCACATTCAATAGCCAAAAGTATATATCAAAGTTTGAATATTCTAGGCATAAAGGAAGAATGAAATATTCCAAATACAATTAGAAGCACAATGCAGCTCAATAGACACAGTAAAATGCCAAATGAGATAAATATGAAACTTCAAAAGAAGGATGTTTAAATTCGCAACCCAAAACATGAAAAGGGATTCAAAACCATTCTACAAAAACACTTCAAGCAAAACACAAATTCTCCAGAAAATTCCTGAAGAATAACGTTATTCACGAAGCATTTCAAGAGTTAAGGTGCCTAAAAGTACCATTTTCCGCCAAAATTTGCAATTTAGTTTTATTTGCTTGGCCCTCATTTTCAGATGACGTCACGGACCCCCTAACCAGGAGAGCATCTTCTTCTACACATGGTAATATAAATGCAATTTTTTTTGTTTTTCATTGAACACTAGTCTCAGCTTTGAAAAATAACGAAAAATATAACGAAAAATATATCATAAATATTTTGATTCGCTTACTACAAAACAGAATATACTCATTCACTCGTACACTGTATTCGTTCATTTTTCAGGAGAAAAAAAGCACACTGTACATTTTTATCTATCAGTAGCTGTTTGAAAGGCATTTAAAATTTATTCAACCTAGTAAAATCAATTTAAAATTCTAAAGCACATCTGCTAGTTTTTCATTTTATAATGAAGTAATTTAAAATTATCTCTTTCAGAATATCTGTATAAAAATTAAATATATGTTTGGATAATATATTCAGCACAAACACTGGGCCTACTGATGTGAAAATATAATTAACGCTTATTAATTTACAAAAGTAATTAACTGTACTGATAAAGGATTAATGGTGCTGATAAAGGATCATATTATTCATAAAATGAACCGTAGAGTAATTTGTGTTATCAGTAAACAACTATAAATTTATTATTTAGACGAGTTTTACTAAAATTACTTTATTAATGCAAATTATTATTTTTTTTAAAATTGCTAAAAGATGCATATCAAGTTGTTTAATAATAAATTAAAATTTCTTTTATATATAATGAGTTAAAAGAAACTCATCCAATAATTCAGCAGAATAATAGTATAACTTATCAGTAGGTGTTAAAGTTATCACTTTAAATAAGTTTAATAATATAGTTATTTATTAGCAACAATAATTTAATTAGTTTAATAATAAAACTGATATCTATTAGTGTTGTGTAGGTTGTAGTTTTAAGTTTTATAACTGAACTATCAAAGGGGACATAATGTACTATAATAAAAGATTTAAATTTACTTTAATTTATTAATATCTGCAATAATATTTTAAGTGAAGTATGAATAGGCGTTAATAAATGAAGATACAAAGCAGATAAGATGCAATGAATTAAATAAATAGTAGAATAAAACATGTAAAAAAATGTTTATTTGATAATGTATACAATGTTTTGTTTAGACCCATTTTTAATTTAAATAGCTTAAATTATTATTGCTTAAGAAACTAAATAAAAATGCTGCTTATTGATATATGGTACCTATCGAAAATATTACGGTATTTATCAACTATAATTTAGATATAATGACTTTCCTTTGTATTTGCTTCTTATTATTAATTGTAAAATTGTTATTATGAATGATTTCACAAAATTAATTTTTCATATGTTAATTTTAATTATTGGTACTAATCTTTAATTGCACTTTATTTAACTCATTTATTTACATTTTGAATTCTTCCTATTCGTAGATTTCATGGTTAATTTGAAATATAACTCTTATTTTTAATTTTGCAAAGATATTAGAAATATGCAACTGCTTTGTTTATTTTATACGATATGAAATATAAAATTTAACAAATAAATAAGCTGAATAAAATTAGTAAGTTATAATTTAATTTTAATAGTTTCAAAAATCTGTAACTATATACATATATCTGCATAAACAATTAATTTAACATTTTTAATTTTTGATGCTATATATTGTACCATTAAATAAAATTCAAAATTTAATGCGTTTATATAGCACCGATATTTTTAAATCTTTATAATTAATTCAAACATAACTAGAATTTCTTAAATATGTATAAATATGCTTAATAGTTGCTTTATATACCACAGTTTCTTAAGCTTTTAGAATTTTTATTAAGTAAAAATTAAATAGATAATTTCAAAAGAAAAAAATCTACTGTTATAGTCAGCAAATAAAAAAATATTTACTAGAATAATAAATTCAGAAATTCTCTTCACTGACAATTAAAAGCTCCTTATATCTAAAGTTTAAAAATGATCCACTTCAAGATAAACCTATCTTATAATTAAGTAGATACTTGGATACTTGTATTGTACTGATGGGCATTAAATAAGTAAGCTTCAATTTATATAAATGTAAAAGAGAAAAATAACTGAAGGAAATTATTCCTATTAAAAAAAATTAAAATTTCTGTTCTTAATTGCACATTTCATGTAAAGTAAATACGATGTAAAAAAATAAGATAATTTTATCAATAAAAAATTAACAATCATTGAAATATTTGATATGCAAACTTTATTTTTAACAGATGATAACTAAAAGGCCATGACATTTCTACCAGTTAAAGTAATCCATTGTATTTATTGAAAACTGTGTACCTTAAAAGCCTCATCTTATCCATTTAACTCAAAAATGGATTTTATTGAATTTAATTGGAAAATTGGATTTTATCCTTTAACTTAAAATTGACTTAACGTCAAACAGATGTGATTCGTTTAATTGCACATTTTATGTAAAGTAAGGATATAAAAGAAAAATAATGATAATTTAATCAATAAAAAAAATTACATTTCTTTTAAATACTTGATATGTAAACTTTATTTTTAACTAATAATAACTAAAAGGCCATGGCATTTCTACCAGTTACGTAATTCATTGTATTTATTGAAACACTTTAATATCCTCATCATATCCACTTAACTCACATTGTAAAAGGTACATAAATAAAGTCTCTCAAAAAGAAGAATAAAAATTTATTTTTAAACGTAACAGATGTGATTCGTTTAATTACGCATTTTATGTAAAAGTAAATAAGATGTAAAAAAATGATGATAATTTTATCAATAAAAAAAAATTAACATTATTTTAAATACATGATATGTAAATTTTATTTTTAACAAATAATAACTAAAACTCCATGATATTTCTACCAGTTATGTAGCTCATTGTATTTATTGAAATCAATGTATCTTAAGAGCCTGCTCTTATTCCCTTAACTCAAAAACGGATTTCCAAGATTTTAATTGGAAAATTGGGTTTTATCCACTTAAAAAATGGATTTTTAAACGTCAGACAGAAGTGATTCGTTTAATTGCATATTTTATGTAAAAATTAAGATGTAAAAGAAAAATGATGATAATTTTATCAATAAACATATTAACATTCTTTAAATACATGATATGTAAAATTTGTTTTTAATAAATAATAACTAAAAGGCCATGGCATTTCGACCAGTTATGTAGCTCATTGTATTTAATGAAATCAATGTACCTTAATTAAATGAATATACTGAACGTGGAAATGTGTTTTAATGTACCTTAATTAAACGAGCCACTTCTGTCTGACGTATTAAAAATCAAGTTAAAAATCAAGTTTTGAGTTAAGTGGATAAATTCCAATTTTTCAATTAAAATAATGAAATCCATTTTTGAGTTAAGGGCCTAATCTTATCCACTTAACTCAAAAATTGATTTCATTGCATTTTAATTGGAAATTGATGAAAAATGATGATAATTTTATCAATAAAAATATTAACATTCTTTTAAATACATGATATGTAAATTTTATTTTTAACTAATAATAACTAAAAGACCATGATATTTCTACCAGTTATGTAGCTAATTGTATTTATTGAAATCAATGCATCTTAAGAGCCTAATCTTATCCACTTAACTCAAAAAATGGATTTCATTGCATTTTAATTGGAAAATTGATTTTTCCATTTATTTTTAACAAATAATAACTAAAAGGCCATGGCATTTATACCAGTTATGTAGTTCAATGTATTTATTGAAATCAATGTACCTTAAGAGCCTCATCTTATCCACTTAATTCAAAAGTGGTTTCAAAGAAAAATTGGATTTTATCCACTTAGTTAAGTGGGATTTTAAATGGATTTTATTTAATTTAAATGGATTTTATTTAATTTAAATGGATTTTATTTAATTTAAATGGATTTTTTGAAACGTCAGATAAAAATTGCGCATTTTATATAAAGTTATTATGGTTTAAAAAAGAAACATGATGCTAATTATATCAATCAAAAAATTACTAATCATTTAAATATTTGATATATAAACTTTATTTTTAACAAATAATAACTAAAAGGCCATGGCATTTCTACCATAAATTTTTACCATTTTTCCGGTATTACAGCTCATTGTATTTATTGAAAACTATGTACCTAAAGAGCCTCATCTTATCCACTCAACTCACACCGTAAAAAGTACATAAATAAAAGTCTCCTTTAAAGAAGAATAAAAATGGATTTTTAAAACGTCAGACAGAAGTGATTCGTTTTCTTCCAAAAAATTTGGATCCTTTTTATCCGACCCTAACTGAGTAACGATGTCAATATCGCTCCGGTAATGACCCTCTTCCATTTTATTTCCTCCCTCACATTTCTACATTCCGACCACCCTTCGTAGGTGAATGGAACGAGAAAAAAAAAAAGTATAAGGTCTAAATTGCCCACTCTTCGATAATATCGTGTACACTCGTAGAAGGCCCATGTCCACGATTTAGGAAAGAAGAACTTTTCGTCAATAAACTATAAACGCTTCTGTAAGCAAGCCCATGCGGGTCCTGTCTAATATCACGCTTGGAAGAGTAAAGGGTTGTCCAAGAACTGGGGTGGAGGAAAGGAAAAAAAAACATCATAGTCTTTAGAAATAAGATGAAACTTTTTTAACCCACCCTAAGAACGGTTGAGAGATAGCTATATTAAATTATTTTCTTTGAGAACCTCCGTTGTAGTACTTCCTTGTGGTTAATGTAGCGAATCTTTGTTAAAATAACAAATGCAGCTGTTCATTTAACTAGCAGGTGCTATATGGATTTTCAGTAAAGCCTTTTTTTTTTTTGGTTCGTATTAAATATCTAATTTATGTTATAGTGATTGCGTTTATAGTCAGTTGAAGCAATCAAGGATATATTTTCTTATAAGTTTAATGTTTTCAACATTTTTTCTCCCTTTTTTTTTTGCACGCAAAATATTAATTAAAGGATAAAAGAAAGAAATTAAAACGCTTTAAGTATTAAATATATAATCTATGTTATAGTGATTGCATTTATAGTCAGTAATTGCTATTGCATTTATAGTCAGTAATAGTAGTTATTGAAGCAATGAAGCATGCATTTTCTGATAAGTTTAATGTTTTCGACGTGTTTTTTCTTTTTCTTTTTTTCTTTCTTTTTTTTTTCTTGCATGGAAAGATTAAGAAAAAGGATAAAATAAAGAAATTAAAATGCTTTAAGGAATGGTTAGAAAATTTTCATATCAAATATTATACTTAAATTCAATATTATATATATAATTTACATTATAGTGATTACATTTATAGCCAGTTGGATCAATGAAGTATATATTTTCAGATAATTTAAATTAAGTTTTAAAAGCATTTTTTTTTTTTTTTTTTGCATAGAGAAGATTAAAAAAATAATAAAAAGAAAGAAATTAAAACGGTTTAAGAAATGGTTAGAAAATTTTCAATAAGATTAATTTGATCGCAAGCACAATGATTATATCATACAGTAAAAAAAAGAAATAAATTTTTATTTCTGTTAGAGAAAGTCATGGCAAAAACTTTAATCTTTAAGAGGATTATCTTTCAAAAGACTAAACAACAAATGGCTGTCTTTTTTTTTTCTTCTGTAAATGTACTTTTAAAATAAAAGTATTTTGTTTTTTTCTTTCATGGCAATTTTTTTCTTTGAAGATAGAATTAAAATTTGTTTACTGTATTTTTAAGTCTTTATTTTTTTTTATTATTTATTAACGGTAATTACAGATATTAGATTCATAAATGAATAAAATTACAGATAAACTTAGTTGATATTATTATATAATTATTATCCAAATAATTTCAAACTTTTTTTGTGAATTTTAAAGTTAAATCATTAAATTTTTTAATATTTAAATTAAAATTTCAAAATCATTTCGTCACTAAATGATAAAAAAGTATAGGTTGCTAGAACAAAAAAAATCTGCAGCATTTTATAATTAAAAGACAACATGCACTCATATTCAGTTCACAGTAGGAAAACAAAATTAAGTTTTCTTAAACAAAATATTATTTGTTACCTGCAGAAAATTCTCGTGAACTGTAGACCTTTGTGTACTTTTTTGATGGTCAAGAACTTGATTTGTTTCACATATACAAACAGAAAAAAAAAATTATGTTTTGAATTTGTGTTTATTTATATCTTGTTTACCATAGATATTATCATCTCGTAACCATCTATATTTGCTTAAATCGATATCAATAACGTTATGTTCAACATGGATGGCACATTTATGACACAATTCTAAATGATTTATTAGCTATAAAAGGAGACAAGAAGAGAGCTATGGCTATCACTGATTCTATAGTGATGGTTCTGAGAAAATTAACACAAGTCTATAGCAACAATTTGTTATGTTCCTATGGCTTTTATCATGGACAAAGATTTTATTCAGCTAAGTTAATTACGTTAAGCAATTAGTTATATTAAGTGATCCTGCAATTGATTATATGAAATAAATATGCAACTATCCCACAAAGGTTCTTCATCCGTGCTTCAATGATAATTACAGATTGCAAACAGACAGACTCTGTTTGAAGTAAAAAACTTTTACAGACTTTTTAAAAGTATTCGCTTTAAAGTCAAAAAGTAATACAGAAGCAAATCCTAGTTTTATGACTTTACCTGAAAAAAATATTGCAACTTGAAGCTCCAATGGTGGGAAAAAAAGTTAAAAGCAATTAGAAGAAAGAAAAAAATTAAAAAAATTGAAAAGAGAATATTTTACTTTTTAAAATTATTTTCCATCTTCATGTTGCTTCTGAATGCAGACAATTACTTAATTTAACTAAAAACTTTTAACAGATAAGAGCATTTTGATTTTTCTCAGTTTAATTCTTTAATTCATTTAAAAAATGCTCAACTTCAACCGATAGTTTTTATTACGTGTTTGTATATTAATAGTTGTGTTGTGTTGGTATGGTATACGACGTCTTGATTTGTTGAAACAAGCATTGCACTCAAAAAGTTTAGCTAATCTTTTCAAGATGAATGTTACCAGTGCGAAAATTTTGACCATCTTTTATTTGCTACTACAACAGCAAATATTTAGTAGATTTATTATTACCTGGAATGTTAGCTGCTACACTGCAAACACATTTTTGCCATCATAACTTTTGAACGAACATTCATTAATTTTTGAGTCAATATTTCTTAAATGAAGGATTAGTGTTTTCACCTTTTACTGCAGCCCAAGGGAAGGATTTCCGCTTTGTATAAGTAAAAACTTATGAGAAAACCAGCCTCTTGCGTACGTTTAACGAAACGATTAAAACCATGGCACTTACATAATTTTTATTTTACATTTTATAATTTATAATAACAAAAGAGAGAAGTCACATGCTAATCACGTGATACGATTGGAGGACGGGAGGGGCTAATGACAACCAATGATAAAATAAATTATTAAATTTTGAACTATTCCCTTTTTTTTTTTTTGTGATTTCCGTCTTATATTATATTCACGTTTCTTCAACAAATATTTAATTCTTCATTGAATGAAATCCTTTGTGATATCTTTGAATCCCATGCCGTACATTTTCCCCACGGGTATATCATCATTAATAATTCCTTCTGCATTGTATTCTTCTTGTTTTACATAGTTACCACGGTTTATGTTTTCATGCCAAATATTTTTTTCATAACCATTCATGGTTATTTTTTTCCAGGGAGTACATTAGTAACCATGAACTATTTTTTTCATTTCTGTATAATAATTCATTGCACTTATCTATTTCTTTAATTGAAGTTTTCTTTATTATGATTATTATTCCATAATCACCTTGTTCAACTGGTAAGGGACTACATTGCCTTGGGTACTAGGGGGTAAAGTGTAGCTTAAAGTAGTAAAAGTACTTCCAACCAATCAACCACCTTGCTCCAGTTTGACGATCGCTGTCCTTCATATACTCAGGTTCTTCAGGACCGAATAGGGGTAAGAAACCATATATATTGTCCAATTGGCCACACGAACTCTTCCTGTGCTCAAGGAAAAACAAAGGGAATTGAAAAATAAGTTGCCATTATTGTTTCTTATCCCATTTGGTAGACATCTAGATCAAGCCCATGAACCCCTATGGACCCATAGTTGAAGGGGAAGGGCGCAGCTTCAGTTGTGATGGAGACCTTCAGGTACAAGTCTGAATTGGCTCCGTGACACTCTACAGTCAAATGAAACCATGGCCTACGGCCTTAAGTGGATTCCGACCACTACGACATTCATGGCACCGTCAGAACTCGAACAAGAAACTTGTGGCACCGAACGCCAAAGCGCTAGACACTCGTCCATTCAGGCCCATGAAAAATAAGTGCTAGAATTTAAAAAAACTAGCTTTGAAACAAACTTTTATCCATAATAAACAACTAATTAAGATAATAAAAATTATGTGTCCGCATTTAAAAACACACAATGCATTATCAGCATTTATTCATTTGCGTTGATGCGAGATCTCTAATTTAGGGGATTGCAATGAAAGCAGGTTCCCCTCACGTGACAATATGAATGATCTAAATCACGACCCAGAAAGAAAGCTTCAGCTGAGAAGGTTAATTACACTATTTAAAGAGTCAAACCGTGAAGACTTTCGCAACGTAAATACAGTGAAGGGTTTCTGTATTATTGTGAGCCAATTGCGTGCCGCTGCTTTAAGAAGTTACTCAAGTACGAACATTACTCGAGGAGAGATCGTTCTTCGCGGATTCGTTCTTTCAGTGGGCTAATTAATAAATGCATGCAAAAAACGATGCAATATTTTACTTGAAGAAATTGCATTGTGGTATTTACATATGATATTAAATGCGTTCGGAAACTGATTTAATTGAGCGTAATATTTTCGTCATTTGTTTTTACATATATATTTATTTAATCAATGGCAAATTCTTTTTACATATTATTGTATATCATCCTTCTTGGATTCTTTTTTAGAGGGGTTAATAAATATATAAAAAAAATCAGATAACAGAAATTAATAAATGTATGCAAACTAAGGCAACATTTAAGATGAAGAAAAACAACACTCTATTATTTATATGTGGATTTAAATGTTAAATGTAATATATTTAAATGTTGCATGTGGAATAAATTTGCTGTTTTTGTTTATTTTTTATTGTTTATTTTATTTATTGAATTTACAGTTTAAATTGTATTTATATATTTTATTTAATCAATGGTAAATTTTTTTTAACTATCATTTGAACACTGCTTAAGAAATTTCATCCTTCTTAGATTCTATTCGAGGGTTAATAAATGTGTATGCAAAATAAGGGAGTATTTAAATGAAGAAACAACATTCTGTTATTTATATGTTATAAAATGTTTTTTATTCACAGTGGTGCGATTTTAAACTTACGTAATACTTTTGTAAATTATGTGGAACATATCATTTGAACATTGCTTAAAAAATATCGTTCTTCTCAGATTCGTTCTTTTCAGTGGGCTAATTAATAAATGCATTGCAATATTTTTACTTGAAGAAATTGCATTTATTTTATTTAAACTGATTTAATTTACAGTTTTTAAATTGTATTCTTTTTATATCATTATTTCCTTCTTGATTCTTTTAATTAATAAATATATAAAAAAACAGATAACAAAATTTAAATTTGAAGAAACAACACTCTTTATTTAACTAAATCCTTTATTTTTATTGTTTATTTTATTTAAATTTACAGTTTAAATTGTATTTATATATTTATTTGATCAATGGTAAAATTTTTTAACTATCATTTGCTTAAGAAATTTCATCCTTCTTGGATTCTATTCGAGGGTTAATAAATGTATGCAAAAATAAGGGGAGTATTTATAATGAAGAAACAACATTCTGTTATTTATATGTGGACTTATATGTTAAAAATGTTTTTGTTCAGAGTGAGCGATTTTAAACTTACGTAATACTTTGTAAATTGTTTTTACATATTTATTTAACCTGTGATAAATAGTCTTTTTACATATCATTTGAACATTGCTTAAGAAAATATCGTTCTTTCAGTGGGCTAATTAATAAATGCATGCAAAACGATGCAATAGTTAATTGGAAGAAATTGCATTGTGTTATTTACGTGTGATGTTAAATGCGTAGAAAACTGCTTTAGTATAGAATGAACTGGTTTAATTGTGCGTAGTAATTTTTGTCATTTTTTTTTACATATTTATTTAATCAATGGGGAATTCTTTTTTTTTACAGAACTTAAGAAAAGAGCGTTCTTCTAGGATTCGCTAAATGCATGCAAAACGTTGCAATATTTAAGTTGAAGAAATTGCATTTTGATATGTATATGTGATATTAAATGCGTCGAAAACTGCTTTGGCTTAGAATGAATGGTTTTAACTGTGCGTAATACTTTTGTTATTTGTTTTTACATATTTTTTAATCAATGGTGAATTCCTTTTTTACATATCACTTGAATATTAAATAAAGGATCGTTCTTCATGGATTCGTTCTTTCAGTGGGCTAATTAATAAATGCATGCAAAGCGATACAATATTTAAATTGAACAAATTTCGTTGTTGTATTTACATGTGATATTAAAAGCGTCGAAAACTGCTTTAGCATAGAATGAACTCGTTTAATTGTGAGTAGTATTTTTTGTCATTTGCTTTTGCATATTTATTTAATCAATGGTAAATTATTTTTTGCATAACATTTGAATATTAAATAAAGGACCGTTCTTCTCGCATTCGTTCTTTCAGCGGGCTAATTAATCAATGCATGCAAAAACGATGTAATAGTTAAGTGGAAAAAAATTGCATTGTTGTATTTAAATGTGATATTAAATGCGTCGAAAACTGCTTTAATTGTACGTAATATTTTCGTCATTTTGTTTTTACATATTTATTTAATCAATGGTAAATTCGTTTTTTGCATATCATTTGAATATTATTTAAGAAAAGATCGTTCATTAAAGTATGTTCTTTTAGTGGACTAAGTAATAAATGTATGGAAAGTGATGTAGTATTTACATTGAAGAAATGATTTTATGGTATTTGTATGTGTTGAAAATTACTTTAGATTAAAGTTCTAAACTTTATATAAATTCTTTTGATTGCATTTTCATAATCAAAAGTCAAATTATTTGTGTGTATTTTAATAATGAAATTATCTTAAAGTAAACTATCAATAATCCTATTGTTTTATCAACAACTATTCTTTAAATTTTAAATAAGGGTATCTTACTATAAATAAATCAGAGAAAGTTGCGCTATTTATTATTAATTTTAGGCAAATTGCAAATATTGGCACACTTAAGTTTCATAAAATTTTATTCATCGGATTTTGGATGAAAATCAAGATTTGGATTTCAGTTTGAAATCGATAATAAAGAGTCATGAATGATCACTAATAACTCTTTATTTTGATCATTCATAACTCCTTTTTATGAATGATCATTCATAACTCTTTTTTATTATTAATTTGAAACCGAAATCCACAATGGCATTTCAAATAGATAAGTAATAAAATTTAATTCCTTATTGCTATGTATTCTTTTTTATTTTAAGAATTGTATTGCAACTTTTCATCATTTTCTTTTTCACTCATGCTGACAATAAAGTATGCGTGAACTTTCTGAACAATACATGTATGTATGCTGATAATGCATGCATTTACATGTTGATAATAATGTGACTGTTTACTAAAATACTTCGATTCATTTTATGTGTAGCATATAAGAAAATCACTTCATATTTTCACAGTAAATTTACTAATTAATTTGAATACTAAGTTATAGGGACCATTAAATTATTTAATTACTTATCTAATTAGGTTAGGAGGACTTTTCAGTTTATTGGTCGCCTGGCATGCACTATCTCTGATCCAAGACAAAAATTATTTATCCCCGTGCCACGTCTTCATATATATTTCAGAACCTTTACAGATCTCGGAACATAAAAAACTAGGCGTGAAATTAGGGTGCTAAATCTTAATTAAAATCCATGGCCCCGTCCCAAAGGTGCCCGCCGTTATGGCACTGTATGGGCATGAGCTGCCATAACAAGCGGGATAAACGACCTCTTTTGTGGCTTCATAAAAGGCCAGGAAGTCAATAAAATAGCTCAAAAGAATTCCGTTATTTTTTATGCTGTTGAACTATGCTTCTTTTAGACCCGTATTGAAAAAATAAATAAACAAAGCTTCGTAATTTTTTCGCTTGGCGGAATTTAATTTTATTCTAAATAGGTTAGATATGGCGCCGTTAACAAACTATGTTTGAATTTCTTTGGGGGTTATATCTCTTTAAAATTAATTGAAGATTTTTGCAATTTAGAAAAAGAATAAATAAACTTCAAGGAACATTTATACAGATAATAAAATATTAAATTATGTATAATTACTGAAAATATGAGAATCCTATGTTATATGTAGGAAGAATGATTATTTTTAATTGCGTCAAGACTGGATCGTATTGGCCATACCCCTGTGAGCAGACCAAAGTGGGTTGCACGACGATCACTGTTACTTATTTAGCACTACCTCGGTTACATCTGTAGCTTGAAGATATGAGAATACTATATTATACATAGACATAATGCTTTTTAATTGCGTCGATTACTGGACATATTGACAATGTCCTCGTGAGCAGACAAATGTAAGCTGTACTGACGAACGCTGTTACTCATTTAGCACTACCCAGGGACACATGAAGAAATGAGAATTGTTTTTTTTTTTTTTCAATTTCGAAGATATTCTGTACCGACGAATGCTGTTACTCATTTAGCACTACCAGGGGACACGTTTAGCTTGAAGATATTCTGCGGACGCAGTATCACTACCCCCGCTCTCTACGATCATATTAAACCGGGACCTACAGTTTAAAGTGGATTTCAAACCACTACAAAATCTATGTCACCATCGGAAAAAATTTGGAACCCGAAACCTGTGGCACCGAGGACCAGAGCACTAGTCACTCGGCCATCAGGTCCCTTGTATGACAGAATGTGTCAACAAAATCAATAAAAGCCAACATAAAAACCAATTAACAGCAAATGCTCGTTAAGTTTCCGAATCGAAGATGTTTGGTTGCATATTTTTAAATGATGTCGGAGAGCTTTTTGGGGATAGTGAAGTTTTTTGAATAAATTAATCTTGGTTCGAAATCCTTTAAGTGATGCTGAACCTTAAGCTGGTGGAGAAATACCGCACTAAAGTTGTAGAATGGGATGTCCTCCTTATTAAGTCAAGAATGGTGTGCACTCCTCAGATATCACCCACGTATTTTATTTGACACTGAGGTCATTGACTGGTCATTTGAGGTCATTTCATTTGACACTGAGGATACAGTGCAACAGAGTCATCAGTGGTATCCCCGGATAAAGATGGATGTCTGATGGCCATTGGCTAGCGCACTGTCTTTTGGTACCACAGACTTCAGGTTCGAATTTTAGCGGGGTCATGGATGTTGCATGGATTTTCGGAATCAGGGGGCCTAATGCCCAAGTGGCTAGTGCTCTGGCACTCAGGTACCACAGGTTTCGGGTTCGAATCCTGGCGATGTCATGGATGTTTGTAGTGGTTCGGAATCCCCTTTAAGCTGTAGGTCCTGGTCTCATATAACCGCAGAACGTCACAGAGTTCATTCAAACTTCTCAACCACATAATTCCCAAACTGTATAAGGGGCAACTCAGCTCTAGGCACAGTGATGTGGAATGGCGTAGTAGTAAAGGTTCGGAATCCATGTTAAACTGTAAGTTTCGGTCTGATTAGCCTAAAGTGTTCCCACAAATGACCATAGAGCGACAAACCAAACCAAACAGGGTAAAGATGAGTCTGCTACTATTCTAGATACTATCACCTTGGGTTGAAATGCAGATAATTCGAAATCAACAAAACTAAAATTTGTGAACTGAACAACCTAAATTTATATCATAATCATAATTATGGTAAAAAATGATTTATTTATGAGAAAAAAATAGTTTTCGTCATAAAAAATATAATGTAACACAATATATTTAGATAAACAGTAACAGAAACTCAAAATGTAATCAAAGCGCTATCACAAGAACAAAAAAAAGATTAAATTTCAATTTATAATTTGCTTCAGTAAATTTTGTTAGTAATTTAATTTATATTTTTTTCTGTGATTAGTTTTATAATTTATTTATGTAATCTGCTTTAGTAATTATACTTTTATTCTTTTAAATTATACTTTTATTCTTTTTAAAATTATACTTTCATTATTTTATTATATTCGTAATTATGCTAAAAAATGATTTCATTATGAAATAAAAATAATTTCGTCATAAAAAAATGTTTTATAAAAACATAATGCATTTAATTAAGCAATAACAGAAACTCATAACGTAATCAGAATGTAATCAAAGTGTTTTCAAAAGAGCAAAAAAAAGATTACATTTAAATTTATAATTTGTTTCAGTAAATTTATATAGAAATTAAATTTATATATTTTGAAGGGGGCAATTTGTATTATAATTTATTTATGTAATTTGTTTTAGAAAATATACTTTTATTCTTTTATGCAATGCTTACTATTGTTAATATGCTAATGTGTCCAAAAAGTAAGACCAATTATTTTTTTTTCAAATACGCTTTATTTATTCTACCAAATTTATTTCAGCGCCTTCAAAGTAATTCCCTACAGATATAATGCACTTATGCCAACTTTTTTTCCAATCCTCAATGCATGCTAAAAAGTCATCGGAAAGGGTGGCCTTCAAAGCGCGCGGCGATTCACGTTGAATATCTTCAATCGACTCAAAACGGTGTCCCTCGGAATGGTATTTTGGGCTTAGGGAATAGCCAAAATTCGCACGATGTGAATATGGTGGTTGTGGAACGATATAGATTCCATGTTTGGTGAAAAAGTCACGAAGAATCAAGGCAGTGTGAGCTGGCGCATTCAGTATTTTCGGTATCAATCGAGTTTTGATGCGTTTGAGGGCCAAAATGGAATTGACCGATCCTTTTGAAATTCCAACATCACTACCAATGTCTTTAATTGTAAATTGACGGTTTGCAAGTAGCAAACATTTTAATTTTTTGGACGTGATCATCGTCGGTTGAGGTTGATGGTCGAGCAGAGGCTCCAGAGGGCTCTTGACCAGAGAGTGCATCTTCAACACGTTCTCTGCCTTCTTTGAACTGTTTACAATACTTCTAAATATTTCTTTCCGATATAGGAATGCTCACCGAATGCCTTCTGCTACATTCTATAAACAAATTCTGTAAACACAATTCTGTAATTCAAAAATTGAATTCATTAAAATTCAATTCTGTAATTCTGTAAACAAAATTTAATGGAAGTTCTTTGCTCAATTAATTCAGACATTTCAAAATCGCCGTAATCAGTTTTCACGCCTCACAAAGCCACGCATAACTTGAACACTAATGAATATTTTGACGGGAAATTTCACGCAGATGTCGAGGATATTACCAGCAAACTAAAAAAGAAAAGAAAAAAAATTTGAAATTCCATAAGCCGCGGGAATTTTAAATTGAAAATTAGTCTTTCTTTTTAGACACAGTAGTACTAATTGTTTTAAATATATATATTTACTTATATATTAAAGTTTATTAAGTATTACGCGCAACCTTTTCGCTTTTATAAAGTATTAAAAATTGGAATCTGACTATTTCTTGTTTTATTTCCTTGCAATGTTATTTCCGATTCGACGTAAAAAAGAAAGGTGTCCGATTGCCCTGAGGTATCGCGCTGAGATATTGCCTTACAATGTTTATCTTCACCTAGTATTTTCTTCCAATATCAATGTTGTTTGATTTGTTCTGAAAAAAGTATGCAAATATATTTATAACAGAATGGACGGAAGCAGTGTATGTCAAGTTTCAAGTAGAATAAAATTGAATTAATATAATTTTCTTAAAATTTTCTATATTTTAATGTTGTCTTTCATGTTTAAACAGAAAGTTTTCGTCGAAATGAAAATTTCGTAGTTTTATTGAAACATTCTGTAGAAATGAAGTTTTTTAGTTTGTTAGTTTTTTGAAAAATTTTGTAGAAATTATTTTTTTCGTAGTTTTGTTGGAATATTCTGTAAAAATGAAAATTTTTGGGTTTTTTAATTGATTCTGTAGAAATGAAGTTTTTTGTTGAAAATTTCTGTAGAAATAAATTTTCTGGGTTTTGTCGAAAGATTCTGTAGAAATGAATTTTTGTAGTTTTTTTTGAAAGATTCTGTAGAAATGAATTTTTTTGTAGTTTTATCGAAAGATTTTGTAGAAATGAAAATTTTGTAGTTTTGTTGAAAGATTCTGTAGAAATGATGTTTTTTAAGTTTTGTTGAAAAATTTTGTAGAAATTATATTTTGGAGTTTTGTTAGAAGATTCTGTAAAAATGAAAATTTTGTGGTTTTGTTAATTGATTCTGTAGAAATGAAGTTTTTTTTTTGTTGAAAATTTCTGTAGAAATGAAGTTTTTTGATGAAAGATTCTGTAGAAATTATTTTTTTTTGTAGTTTTTTTAAAGATTCCGTAGAAATGAATTTTTGTAGTTTTGTGAACGATTCTGTAGAAATGATTTTTTTGTAGTTTTATTGAAAGATTCTGTAGAAATGAATATTTTGTAGTTTTGTCGAAATATTCTGTAGAAATTATTTTTTTGTAGTTTTGTTCGTAGATTCTGTAAAAATGAAGTTTTTGTAGTTCTGTTGAAAGATTCTATAGAAATGAAGTTTTGTAGTTTTGTATAAACGTTCTGTAGAAATTATTTTGTAATTTTGTTGAAGGATTCCGTAGAAAATTAGTTTTTGTAGTTTTGTTGAAAGATTATGTAGAAAGGAATTTTTTGTAGTTTTGTTGAAAGATTCTGTAAGAATGAAGATTTTGTAGTTTTGTTGAAAGATATATAGAAATAAATAAAAAATTTTTGTGTGTAACATTATTTTGTGTGTTTTTCTTGTCATAAAACTGAAATTGTGAAATTGAACATAAAAAGTGAAATTGAATACTTTGGTTTAAATTCGCCACATTATAGAAAGCTTATAAATAACTAATGTTCATTTTAAGAGTAGGTTAATAAAATATTTTCAAAGCAACCAAAAGTATGAATAAAATATCTTAAATTAAATCAGAACCATAAAATGAGAAAAAAATCATTATTGAATTTTCTGACGTAAAACCATAATGAAAAATTTAACAGTGCATTAGAAATGTAAGTAAAGTTTCTACATATTTAATGATGATTTAAATAAAACACGCATACTTTCTGAATGGCAATCGTGATCTGAAATAAATTTTCATTCTCACAATGAAAAAAAAAAAAAAATATTGAAATGAATTTAATTTATTTAGACGTAATACAAACGAATAATCCAGGGATAGAAACAAATTAATAATCATATTGTTGAATCAATTCCCCATGCATCTTTTCATTGCGTATTAAAATAATTCTTTTTCGTCTCAAATATATTATTTATTCGTAAAATAATAAGAATAATTTATTTTTTTAATTAAAAAGTAGAGAAATTTCATTTTTTTAACGAAATGATGTTTGATTTTCATTAAAATTGTTATTTACTCTAAATTTTTACTGACGTAAAGTAGATTTGTTCGTATATTTTAGAATTATCAAAATGCAATTCATTCAAAAATTCAAGGTAGTTGTTTCATTTCTTTAATTTTATTAAAATAACAAAAAATAAATACGAGACTTAAGAGGGAGATGTAAATTTCCAAACTGTGTGAAATACTTACTAATAGTTACTAGTAGTTACTAGTTGCTAGTCTACTAGTTACTATTCTTACAAATAGTTACTAGTCTACGAGTAGATGTAACATGTACATTAATATGTTATTTAAATTAATTTAAATTTTTTATGAACAAAGAGTTTAAATGAACAAATCATAAAATAGGGACTATAATAACCTAAATATAAAAATCTTATCAATTTAATTTTTGAAACATTAATTTATAATTAATATTTTCTATACAATACATGTTCAAAACTGGCTTACAGAGTGTTGAATCCTTTAACCTGGCACATAGAGATAGATGGATGCACAAAATAATTTGCTTAACTTTCAACAAGGTCGAAAAGAAGTGCCATTTGAAGCTGGTGTATCTAATAGATATTGGGATTAATGCAGGTTTAATGCACTTTTATAAATATGCACTTTTTATTTTTCATGAAGAAAATAATAAATATCTGATTTTATGCAATGCAAATTTCAATTTAATGCCGAATAAATTTGAATTTACAATAAATTGTATATAATTTCCATTATCCATTTAATTTATTTCGCACAAACAACAACATGCAGATATGCAGGATTCCCTATTAAACCAACAAGAACAGAATTTCTACACTGTAACTGCATTTTGTCAACTTCTAAGTCAAAAGCGGAATTTTTGTGCCCATGACTTTCTAGTGACATTGAAGCTTTTGAAACATTCCTTCTCGAGTTATAAAATACGAGCCCTGCCATTTTCAAAATGAAAAAAAAAAAATAAAAATAATAAATAAATAAAATAAAATAAAAATTTAAAATTAAGAGAGAAACGTAACCTCAGGAAACATAAAACAGATTCCAGATATTTTGCTCACTTAAATGGAAGCTACCAGTATATATGTTGCTGTGAATATAGTATATATATTTAAAAGTATATATATGTATACATACTCGTATATACTAGCAGAACACGACATACGTTATCCTGCCAAAACAGAAATACATTGCAGAAAATTACATATCGCTAATATATTCTGCATGTTACAATCTATGTGCATACAAATTTTCATATATATCGTTTGAAAATGTAAATAAAATTGAAAAATGTATATAAGATGAAATGCTGCAGCACCATCTGATGAAAGTAACAATAAAGTGGATAGCTCAAACATATTTTCCAAACTCGAATGCATATTAATACCAAATTATCATAGCGATTGGTTGAACGATATAGAAGTTGATATAATGAAGCTCCATTTGGTTTTAAAATTACAACAAAGGGGATGGTTTAAAAACATTATCCATGTTTTATCAAACACACACAAGAAATTTCATTGAGATCGGTCGAACCGTTTAGGAGGAGTTCAGTTACAAACACACACGTACAGAAGAATATATTGATGGCATCGCCACATACCAGGCCCAATTTTGAATCTAAATCGTCCAGGGACTACACTCAAAAACTTACAAAAATTTCCATCAAAATCAATCAAGCCGTATATGCAGTTCAATGATAGAAGAATCATATGTACAGAAAAATCATGCACATAAGGATATACATGAATATATATTCACTGTTAGCAAAGTCTGGAAATCTATTAGAATGGAAAGCAACTAAAAACTCCTACTAAAAAGTTTCAATTAATTAGAAGTATCACAATTTATTTTTCAATCAGTCATTTTGTAGTAATAAAATAAATTATAAAAGGAAGTAGGAAATATTATAGATCTTTACGTGTCTTCATTCTCAATTTGATTTATCTTTTCATTACACATAAAATTTTTCCTGTATCGTACTATACCTTTCCTGAGATTTACACCAGAAGCTAGCAATTGCTGTTTTGATTCATAAATGTCTGAACTTGAGATAAAGTTATTTTTTTGCATGGTTCTCATATCACTTTAAATCATTTCATACAAAACTTTCAATATTAGTATTACATGAGAATTACATAAGAAATCAAAAATAAATATTTAAAAATTTAGATAACTTCGGGGAGCCAAAATATTAACATGATTAATATGTACCATTACTATTTCAAACTTAATGTTTCTTCAACTACTACCTCCGATTTATTTCTAATGAAACAAATCTTATCGAATGTAAAGTAGAAATAAAGAGGCTTGCAAATATTTAATTTTATTAATAAAAATTCGTTCTGCAAATTAAAAAAATGTTAGAGTAAATAAATTCACCATTTGCTAAATTAACATTACCTGTAAATTTATAAAACGTAAACCATTCTTCTGCAAAACGTCATTCAAACATTCTAACTCGTACTCAAACATATGCAACGTAATTTTTGTTTTTAAAAGAAGAGAAAAGAAGATAAATTTATTCCTTTCTTTATTCTACAAATTTCCATAGCTACCGAACGTAAAATTTTATAAAATTCTGTTTCTTTGCCGGGGGTTACAAAAACCAGGAAGAAATATTGCTCCAAAACAAATCTAAGAGAGAAAAAAATTAAAGTTTACGTGTTTAAAGTTGAGTAGAAAAGTTAAATAAATATATTTAATGTAAATATCATATATATATATATATATGTGACAGAGGAGTCAAAAGAATACATGGATAAAGTTACAAAGTCGACGAAGGACCAGAGAGATGAGTTTCCGACATGAAATAAGACAAGCAATGTCTCATGTACCAGAGCTCATATTGCCATTCCTCCAGGCTCAGAAAAATCCGGGAATTTGCATAGGTAATATTGGGCAGACTTGCTCTACGCGCTCTGGTTTTCATTTCACCATTTAGAACCCCCAGGCTGCAGTTGTCTTTTTTTCATTAAAATTTTTTTTGCTAACTGTTCAGTTTGCTGAACATTTCGTGCACTTTCGGAAAAAAATACAATTTAATGAATGGAAATCGTTTCTTTTGTTGAATGTTTTAAAACCGACTAGAATATTTAAAGAAATAAGTTGATACCTTTTTAAGGCATTGTGTTTATTTAATTGTTTTCAGAATTTTTTCCCATCTATTTTAACGAGTTGTGTTCATCAATGAATATTTAATTACTCAAAGATATGGATGTTGTAATTGTGTTTGGGATTAAAAGTGTTTTAATAAAAATAATTATATTTTTTTACTCAAAGCTTTAATATTTCTAAGTTTATTTTAAGTCTTCAATAAAAAAATCAATGCATTTTCTAAGATTATTCCTTTTTATAGATTAACATGCAGAACAATAATATTTTGTGATTAGTTCCCTAGAAATGAATAATCTTTTTTTTTTTTAACGTAGTTAAAATAAGTATTGTATTGTTCATTAATCTGAGATTTTTATTTTATATCTTTAAAATAATACAAGGCATATGTTAAAAAAAGTTATGACTTCATTGTTATGTTAGTGCTTTCGATTAAGTTTGTGCTTTCGATTAAGTTTTTCATATAAAATCTAATAGCTTTTTTTTTCTATTTTTAATCATGAACAATATAGCTTAAATTTTGTAATTACAATCTATTTTACTTTAAGAAGTATTGAGATAATGTTTTAAAACGACTAGAATATTTGAAAAAGAAATGGATATATTTTTAAGGCATTGTGAGGATTTAATTGTTGAATTGTTTTTTTCAGATGTTCTATATTAACGTGTTGTGTTCATCAATTAATATTTAATTTCTCAAAGATATGGATGTTGCAATTGTTGTTCGGGATTAAAAAGGTTTTCATTAAAATAATAATTTTTTTAACGTACTTATTATTTTAAAACTTATTTCAGGTGTTGTAAAGCCTTCAGGGCGTAAAAATCAATGAATTTTAGAAGATTATTACTTTTTATGGATTAAAATGCAGAACAATAATATTTTGTGTGATTAATTTCTAGAAATTAACCTTTTCTTTTTTTCTTTTCAATGTGGTTAAAATTTTGTATGTTTTTTAATCTTTTCAAAGTAATAAAAGTTAAAATAGATACATTGTTATGTTAATGTTAACGCTTTCTGTGTTTTTAATGATTTTTTTTTTAAAGATTTAAAATATTCTATCAAACGGAAATATTGAGAAACATTATTTATTTATTCCTGAGGAATATAAAATATTTTTCTTCATAAATAGAAAAAAATTATCGAATATTCAGATAAAAACTTCATTAAAATTATGTTAATGTTTTAAACGAAGTTTTCAAAAATGAAATGAAGAATATGATTATCAATGCAAACTCAATTACTCAGACATTTTAAGTATTTTTAGAACAATTTTATGATTAAAGTTTTTCAATATAGCTGATTAATTCATATGTTTAATGTAATATATCATAATAATTTTTTTAATTGATAAGATATTTTATGAATGAACATCATTTCGCAATTTAATAATGGGTTTCCAAAATTTCCAATTAATTCAAGGGCAATAAAAAATGCATTGCATATCTTAACGTATTGGGTATTGGCAATATTTATAGCCATATATTCTCCATATTTTGACAAACACACACAAAACATTTAATCAAAATCGGTCAATCTAATTTGTAGAAGTTTAGTGACAGACATATGTACAGAAAAAAAAAGTATATCGATTGCAGCGCCACTTACCATGTATATTTGTGAATATAAACCATCCAAGGACACATGCACAGAAGAATTATATATGTAAAGGTGTATATGCATAATGTATATGTACTCTTTACAAAACCTGAAAAGTCTTATAGGAAGGAAAACTATAAAAAATTACTATTAAGTACTTTTTTAATTAATTAAAAGTTTTGTAATTTATTCTTCAATCAGTCATTTTGTAGTATTGAAATGAATTATAAAAGGACGTAGGAAATATTATAGCACTTGTCTCCATTCTCAATTTGAATTATGTTTTATTGTACTTGAAATTTTCTGTATCGTACTTCTTATATAATGTCATTTTGATGATTTACACCATAAGCTACCACGTGTTGTTTTGATTCATAATCAACACTATATGTCAGAACTTGAGATAAAGTTATTTTTAATGCATGTGTTTCATATAATTCTAATTCATTTCATATAAAAACTTTTCTAACTTTCATTATCGGTATTACCTGAGAATTATATAAGTAATCAAATAAATATTTAAACGTTCAGAGAACTTTACGTGAGCAAAAGTGTTAACGTGTTTAATACATACAATTATTATTTTAAAATTTAAAAAGTCTTTTCAACAACTTCATTCATTTTATCTGTAATGAAAAAATGCATGTAAAATTAAAATATAAACGTGCTTACAAATATTTAATTTTATTAATAAAAATTCTTTCTGCAAATAAAAAAAGTTACATTAAATAAATTCTCCATTTCCTAAATTAACATTACCTTTAAATTTAAAAAACGAATAAAACTCTTCAGTAAAAGTCATTCAGACATTCTAACTCATATTCAAACATTTGCAAACAGATTTTTTTTTTTCTGTGGAGGAGAGAAAGAAGATAAATTTATTCTTTCCTTTTATTCTACAAATTCACATCGATACCGAAAGTAAAATTTTATAAAATTCTCTTTCTTTGGCCGTGGGTTACAAAAAGCACGAAGAAATAAAACGCTAAAACAAATCTAAGAAGAGAAAAAAAAAGTTAAAGTTTACACTGAGTTGAAAAGTAATATACATATATATATATATATATATATATCTCCCAGAAAAGGCAAACGAAGACATGGATAAAGTTACAAAGTCGACGTAGGAACAGAGAGATGAGTTTCCGACTTGAAATAAGAGAAGAAATGTCTCATGTACTAAAGCTCATATTGCCATTCCTCCATTCTCAGAAAAATCCGAGAATTTTCATAGGTAATATTGGACAAACTTGCTCTACGCGCTCTGGTTTTCGTTTCACCATTTAAACCCCCCCAGGTGTTTTTTTTTTTTTTTCATTAAAATGTTCCTAAGTGATCGGAAAAAAGATAACACAATTTAATGAATGGAAATCGTTTCTTTTGTTGAATGTTTTAATACCAGCTACAATATTTAAAAAAAAAAAAAAAAAGGGATTCATTTTTAAGGCATTGTGGTGATTTAATTGTTCCTTTTCAGATTTTTTTCCTATGCATACTAACGAGTTGTACTCATCAATGAATATTTAATTACTCAAAGATATGTATGTTTGAGATTAAAAGTGTTTTGTTAAAATAATTGCATTTTTTAACTCATGCTTATTATTTCAAAGCTTATTTCAGGTGTTGAATGCCTTCAGGACATAAAAATCAATGAATATACAGAGTGATTAATTCCGTAGAAATTTATATTTTCTTTAACGCGGTTAAAATAAACAATGCATTTTTCATTGAACTGATATTTTTATTTAAAATTTTTAAAATAATACAAGGAATATGTCAAAAATAGATATGACTTTATTAGAACACTGCATTGTTGTGTTAATTGTTTCGTTTAAATTTGTGCTTTAATATAAAACTAAAAATCTATCGATTTTTTCCTATTTTAATGATAAACTATATCGCTTAAAATGTCAAATCATAAACTATTTTAATGTAAGAAGAATTGAGATAAGATAATTTATTTATTCATGAGGAATATCATATAATGTTCTCCATAAATAGAAAATATTTAATGAATATTCCATGAAATCACTTTGAAACATTTAAAATTACTTTTCTAAATAAAGTATTTTTGATTAAATATGCAAAGTATTAAACTGAAATTTTCTGGGATTTAAAATAAATAGTAGTATGAATATTATGAATTAGAAGAAACATTTACTCAGATAAGATTTACATTTTTTAGAACAATAATTGTTTCATATATTGTAATTTAAAGATGTCCTGATCTAAAATTAATTACATTTGTTTAATGTAAATATATTTAGAATATATATATATATATATTATATATTTTAGATAATATATATTTATAATATATTTATTATAATATGTTATTTTTAATATATTATAATATATTTTATAATATATATTTTTCAATGATCATATTACATTTCGCAATCTAATAATGATCTTTCCTGGGGCCATGGCCGAATGGCTAGCGCTATGACAGATATCGGATTCAAATCCCGGCTTTGCCCATGAATTTTGTTTTCGAATTTTAAACCGTAGGTCCCGGTAAAAATTTTCCTCCGTAACTGATGGGTAGTGCAAAGTTAACGTCGGTGCAGCCCTTATGGCGAAGATCACGGTCTATTTGCCAGAATGCACTTATTATCTTTCCAAATCTACTGATATGGCTGCAATATTTTTTTTTGCAAAAAATTTTCCTAACTGATCAATTTGCTGAACATTTTGTGCAAGTGATACAGTTTAATGAATGGAAAGCGTTTCTTTTGTTGAATGTTTTAAAATCGACTTAAATATTTTTAAAAATATATATATATTTTTAAGCCATTGTGATGATTTAATTGTCCCCTTTCAGATTTTTTGTCCCCTTCTATATTAATCCGTTTTGCTCATCAATGAATATTTAATTACTGAAAGATATAGATGTTGTAATTGTTGTTTGGGAATAAAATGATTTTAGTAAAATAATTACATTTTTAAAACTCATGCTTGTTATTTCAAAATTTATTTCAGGTCTTGTAAAGCCTCCAGGGCATAAAAACAATGAATTTTCCGAGATTATTAATTTGTATGGATTAACATGCAGAACAATAATATTTTTGAGTGATTAATTACCTAGAAATTAATCTTTTATTTTTTCTTATAAAGTAGTTAAAATAAACATTGAATTTTTCATTAATCTGGGAGTTTTATTTTAAATCTTTAAAATAATACAAAGAATATGTCAAAAACAGGTATGGCTTTCTTAGAATGCATTGTTATGTTAATGTTTTCGATAAAGTTTGTGTCTTAATGTAAACTCAATCACTTTTTTTTTCGTACTTTTAGAAATAAACAATATAGCTTAAATTTTCTAATCAAAAATTTATTATTATTATTAAAATTCTATTTAAATTTAAGAAGTTTTGATATAACACAATTTATTTATTCATGAGGAATATAAAATATTTTTCTCCGTAAATAGAAAAATACAATGAATATTCCATGAAACTACATTAAAATATTTAAAATTACTTTTTTAATTAAAATATTTTTGATTAATTAAGCAAAGTATTAAACTGAATTAAACAAAGTATTAATCCATTCGTTTTTTTTTTCTACTTTTAAGAAAAAAACGATATAGCTTAAATTTTCTATTCACAAACTATTTTAATTTAAACAGTATTGATGTAACAAAATTTACTTCTTCATGAGGAATATAAAATAATGTTCTCCATAAATAGAAAATGATTAATGAATATCATGTAAAATTTATTGGAACTTAGAACGTATTGGGTACTGGGTTTTAAACCTGACTTCATGTTAGGTTCACCATATATATAGCGAAAAGCTACGAAAATTTGAAATTAAATATTTTTTTTGGTAATTAAATGTTTTATAATTTATTATTCAATCAGTACTCTTGTAGTATTAAAGTGAATTATAAAGGGAGTAGGAAATATTATAGCACTTTACGTGCCTTCATTCTCAATGTGAATTATCATTTTATTGCACATAAAAATTTTTCACCATAGTACTTCTTATATAATTGACGTTTTACAGCTGGTAGCGTTGAATCTAGCACGTGTTATTTTGATTCATAATCGTCATTATATGTATTCACTGATGATAAAGTTATTTTTAGTGCATGGGATTCATATTTGTTATAAATCATTTCATACAAAACCTTACTGACATTTATTATCTGAATTACCTGTGAATTACACAAAAAATCGAAATGAATGTTTAAAAATTTAGGTAACTTTAGAACCCAGAAGTATTAACCTGCTCAAAATATACCACCACTCTTGTTTTTAAACTTGAGTTGCTTTTTAACTACTTCCTTCCTGTGATCTCTAATGAAACAAATCGTCTGGAATGTAAAATTAAAAATAAAAGAGCTCACAAATATTTAATTTTATTAATAAAAATACGTTCTGCAAATAAAAAGAAGCTAGATTAAATAAATTCTCCATTTTCTGAATTAACATTACCTTTAAATTTAGAAAACGTACACCACTGTTCTGTAAAAGTCATTCAGACATTCTAACTCATACCCAAACATGTGCAACGGATGATTTTTTTTTTTTTTACTGAGGAGAGAGAAAGAAGATAAATTTATTCCTTTCTTTATTCTACAAATTCACATCGCTACCGAAAGATAAATTTTATAAAATTCTTTTCCTTTGGCCAGGGGTTACAAAAGCACGAAGAAATAAAGCACTAAAACAAATTTAAGAAGAAAGAAAAAAATTAAAGCTAACATTGAGTAGAAAAGTACAAAAAAAAAAAAAAAAAAATATATATATATATCAAAGAAAAGGCAAAAGAAAACATGGATTAAGTTACAAAGTCGACGAAGGACCAGAGAGATGAGTTTCCGACTTGAAATAAAACAAGAAATGTCGCATGTACCAGAGCTCATATTTCCATTCCTCCAGGCTCAGAATAATCCCAGAATTTGCATAGGTAATATTGGGCAGACATGCTCTGGTTTTCATTTCACCATTTAGAAACTCGAGGCTGCATTTTGCTTTTTTTTTTTTTTCATTGAAATTTTTCCTAACTGATCAATTTGCCGAACATTTCGGAAAAAAAAGATAATACAATTTAATGAACGGAAATCGTTTCTTTTATTGAATGTTTTAAAAACCAGCTAGAATAATTAAAAAAAAAAAAATGATACATTTTAAGGCATTGTGATGATTGAATTGTAGGCTTTCAGTTTTTTTTCCTTTCTATATTAACGAATTGTGCTATCAAAGAATATTTAATTACTCAAAGATATGGAAGTTGTAATTGTTGTTTGGGATTAAAAGCTTTTTTATTGAAATAATTACATTTTTTATTTCGTTCTTATTACTTCAAAGCTTGTTTATGTGCTTTCAAAATCTTCAAGGCATAAAAATCTATGAATTTTCCGAGATTTTTACTTTTTATGAATTAATATACAGACCAATATTATTTTGAGTGATTAATTCCCTAGAAATTAATCATTTCTTTTAACTTTTAAAATAAACATTGCATTTTTCTTTAAACTGAGATTTTTTATATTAATTCTTTAAAATAATACAAGGAATATTTCGAAAATAGATATGACTTCATTGTTATGTTAATGTTTTCGATTAAACTTGTGTTTTTAATATAAATATATATACTAAAAATTGCTTTTGTCGCTACTTGACATCGCTTTTTTTTCTATTTTTAATGATGAACAATATAGTGTAAATTTTCTAAGCACAATCTATTTTACTTTACGAGTATTGATATAACGTATTTTATTTATTCGTGAGGAATATAAAATAAAGTTCTATATAAATAGAAAATAATTAATGAATATCCTATAAAACTACTTTAAAACATTTAAAATTACTTTTCTAATTAAAATATTTTGGTTAATTAATTAAAGTATTAAACTGATGTTTTACAAGGATATGAAATAAAGAGTATAGAATCTTATGAAGTGCAAGTAGCATTTATTTAGGTAGGTTTTAAGTTTATTTTAGAGCAATAATAGTTTTATATCTAGTAATTTTTAGATATTCCAAGGAAAAATTGAAATTTCTGATCTAAAAGATATTACATATGTTTAATGTGATTATAACAGGATATAATTTTAAATTTATAAGGTTTTTTTCAATGGCCATTTTACATTTCGCAATCGAATAATTGGTTCCAAATCTTCATATACATTCACGGGCAATATTTGTAGTGGTCTAAGGTAAAATGCATTGCATCTCAGAACTTATTGCATGATGGATTTTAAACTTGACTCCATGCTATTTCACTATATATATAGCGAAAAGATACAAAAAATTCCAATGAAATATTTTTAAAATTAAATAATCGGTCCAGCCTTTTAGGAGTAGTGCAATGACAAAAACACGCACAGAATAATTATATCGATTGCAGTGCCACCTACTGTGTCCAATTGTGAATATAAACCATCTAAGAACCCACTTAAACATACAGAAAAATTCCATTCAAAACCTGCCCAGTCGTATAGAAATAGTGCAGTGAGAAAAAAAGGTACAGAAGAATTATACATATAAAGATGTATATACATATATATGCAGTCTTAACACAGCCTGGAAGTTTAATAGGAATTAAAACTATGAAAATTCCTATTAAACATTTCTTTTAATTAATAAAAGTTTTTATAATTTATCATCCAATTACATATTTTACAATCAAACTAAAGTGAATTATAAAACGGAGTAGGGAACATTATAGTACTTTACGTGTCTTCATTCTGAATATGATTTATCTTTTTTATTGCTCATAAAAATTTTCCAGTATAGTACTTCTTAAATAATGTCATTTTGAAGCTTTACAGCTGGTAGTAGCACGCGTTGTTTAGCTCTACAATCGTTATTATTTGTCTTCACTAAGGATAAAGATATTTTTAGTACATGGGTATGGTATAACTATAATTCATTTCATACAAAACTTTTCTAACTTTCATTATAGGTATTACCTGAGACTTACATAAGAAATTGAAATAAATAAATATTTAAAAAGTTAGATAACTTTATCTGACCAGAAATGTTAACGTGCTTTATATATACCAATCTTAATTTTAAACTTAAATTGCTTTTCAACTGCTACGTCCGTTTTATCTCGAATGAAAAAAATCTTCTGAATGTAAATTAAGAAAAAACGAGCATACAAATATTTAATTATATTATTAAAAAATCTTTCTGCAAATTAAAAAAAAAGCTAGCTTAAATAAATCCTCCATTTGCTAAATTAACATTACTTTTAAATTTATAAAACGTACACCACTTCTCTGTAAAAGTCATTCAGACATTCTAATTCATACCCAAACATATGCAACGTAACTTTTTTTTGAAGAGAGAGAAAGAAGAGAAATTTATTCCTTTCTTTAGTATTCTATAAATTCACATCGCTACCGAGCGGAATAGTTTATAAAATTCACTTTTCTTTGGCCGCGGGTTACAAAAATCACGAAGAAATAAAGCACTAAAACAAATTCAAGAAGAAAGACAAAAATTAAAGTTTACATAGAGTAGAAAAGTAAATATATATATATATATATAAGAAAAAAGCCAAAAGAAAACACGGATAAAGTTACAAAGTCGGCGAAGAAGGAGCAGAGAGATGAGTTTCCGACTTGAAATAAGACAAGAAATGTCGCATGTACCAGAGCTCATATTGCCATTCCTCCAGGCTCAGAAAAATCCGAGAATCTGCATAGGTAATATTGGACCGACTTGCTCTACGCGCTCTGGTTTTCATTTCACCATTTAGAACCCCCAGGCTGCAGTTGTGTTTTTTTTCATTGAAATTTTCCTAACTGATCAATTTGGGGTGATTATTTAATTGCTCCTTTTCAGATTTTTCTTCTTTCCATGTTAAAAATTGGTGCTCATCAATGAGTTTTTAATTACTCAAAGATATGGATCTTGTAATAGATGCTTCTCTTGTTTGGGATTAAAATTGTTTTATTAAAATAATTCCATTTTTTTTTAATTCGCGTTTATTATTTCAAAGATTATTTCAGATGTTGTAAAGCCTTGAGGGCATAAAAATCAATGAATTTTCCGAGATTATTATTTTTACGGATTAACAGACAGAACAATAATATTTTGAGTAATTAATTCTCTAGTGATTAATAATCTTTTCTTTTTTTTTAACATGGTTAAAATAAGCATTTCATTTTTAATTAACCTGAGATTTTTATTTGAAATATTTAAAATAATACAAGGAATATATCAAAAATAGATATGATTTCATTGTTATGTTAATGTTTTCGTCTAAATTCGTGTTTTTAATATAAAATCCATCGCTTTTTTTTATAATTTTAATGATAAACAATATAGCTACAATTTTCTAATCACAAACTATTTTAATTTAAGAGGTATTGATATAACATAATTTATTTATTCTTGAGTAGTATAAAATAATGTTCTCCATGAAACTGTTTTAAAAAAATTTTAAGAATTCCTTTTATAATTAAACTTTTTTATTAATTAAGCAATGTATTAAATTGAAATTTTTATGAATATAAAATAAAGAGTATGAATATTATGAAGTTTATTTTAGAACAATAATTGTTTTATATCTTGAAATTTAAAAATATTCCCTGTTAAAAATGAAACTTCAGATCTAAAAATTACATATGTTTGATATAAATATACCATGATGTATTTTTTTAAATTTATAAGATTTTTTTCAATGACCATATTTCATTTTATAATCTAATTATGTGTATCCAAAACTTCTGATTCATTCGTGGGCAATATCTGTAGAGGTCTAAGGGAAAATGAATACCATTTCCTAAATTATTGGGTGCTGGGTTTCAAACTTGAATCCATGATTGGTCTCTCTATACATATAGCGAAATGCTACGGAAATGTCCAATGAAATATTTTTAATTAATTAAAAGCTTTATAATTTATTATTCAATCCGTGATTTTTAGTATTAATTTGAGTTAAAAAAGGGAATATTAAATAAACAATTTTGAGTGTCTTCATTCACAAAGTGATTTGAATTTTAATTGCACATAAAAATTTCTATCATAATACTTTCCATAATATCATTTTGATGATTTACAGCTGGCAGCGTTGATTCTATTTCTATAAGAAATCTAAATAAATATTTAACAATTAGGTAACTTTTGAATGCAGAAGTGTTAACTAGCTTAATTTGTATCATTCTTATTTTTAAACTTAATGTATTTTTCATCTACAGCATGTATTTCATCTCTAATGAAACAAATATTCTGCAATGAAAAATTAGAAATAAACAAGCTTACAAATATTTATTTATTTTTTTTTTTAAATTTGCTCTGCAAATAAAAAAAAAAGCTAGATTAAATAAATTCTGCATTTGTTCAATTAACATTACCTTTAAATTTAGAAAACGTACACAGCTCTTCTGTAAAAGTCATTCAGGCATTCTAACTCATGCTCAAACATATGCAACGGACTTATTTTTGAGGAGAGAGAAAAAGAGAAAAACTTATTTTATTCTTTATTCTACAAATTCACATCGCTATCGAACGTAAAATTTTGTAAAATTCTCTTTCCTTTGGCCGTGGGTTACAAAAAGCACGAAGAAATAAAAATACTAAAACAAATAAAAAAGAAAAAAAAATAAAGTTTACATTGTGTAGAAAAGTAAAAAAAATTATATATATATATCACAGAAGAGGCAAAAGTAAACATGGATAAAGTTACAAAGTCGACGAAGTAGAACCAGAGAGATGAGTTTCCGACTTGAAATAAGACAAGAAATGTCGCATGTACCAGAGCTCATATTGCCATTCCTCCAGGCTCAGAAATATCCGAAAATTTCCATAGGTAATCCTGGGCAGACTGCTCTACGCGCTCTGGTTTTCATTTCACTATTTAGTACCCCGAGGCTGCAGTTGTGTTTTTTTTTTTTCTTTTCATTAAAATTTTCATAACTGATCAATTTGCTGAACATTTGGTGCACTTTCGGAAAAAAAGAGGTTATACAATTTAATGAATGGAAATCGTTTCTTTCATATATATCGTTTCTTTCATGTTTTTGATAACCGACTAGAATATTTGAAAAAACGTGATACACTTTTTAAAGAATTGTGATGATTTAATTGTTCCCTTTCAGATTTTTTACCCCTTCCATTTTAACGAGTTGTGGGCATCAATGAATATTTAATTACTCAAACATATTGATGCTGCAATTGTTGTATGGAGTTAAAATCGTTTTTTTTAAATAATTAATTATTTTTATTTCGTACTTATTATTTTAAAGCTAATTTCAGGTACTGTAAAACCTTCAGGACATAAAAATCAATGAATTTTTCGAGATTATTACTTTTATGGATTAACATGCAGAACAATAATATTTTGACTAATTAATTGTCTAAAAATTAATCTTTTCTTTTACCGTAGTTAAAATAAATGTATTTTCCATTAAACTGAGATTTTTATTTTAAATCTTTAAAATAATACAAGGGATATGCAAAAATTATACACTCAAGAGCCAAAACATTACGACCACCTGTCAATAACGAGTTGGCCCACCTTTGGCGCGCAACACAGCTTGAAACCGCCTTTTTGGATGCCACAAGTCCTTGCTAGATGGCCGGAGACAGATTGTACCTGATGTTTAAGTAACGGTCACGCAAATCCGAGATATTGCAAATTGGTGGTCATTGAACTCTGAGCTGCCGTCCCAGGACATCCGAAATGTGTTCTATCGGATTGAGATCCGGTGAGTTAGGCGGTCAGGACATTAACTGGAATTCAGCATCATGTTCCTGGAACCACTCCAACACAATTTTAGCCTTGCGACAAGGGGTTGGTCCTGTTGGAACATTCCATTTCCAACTGGAAAACAGAGGCCATGTAAGGGTGCAACTGGTCCGCAATGATGTTCAGATAACCTGTAGCATTCATGGCCTGCTCTACCACAACCACGGGTCCCAGAGACGCCCAAGAGAACGCCCTCAAAGCATAATACCCCCCCCGATCTGCCTGTGTATGACCTACTGTACATTGAGGGAGCAACTGTTCGCCTGGAAGACAGCGTATCCTGACACGGCCATCGGCGTGATGAATGACAAACCGTGATTCATCTGACCAGGCAACTCTCTCCCACTGATCCATGGACCAGTCACGATGTTCCGGGCCCAGCGCAGGCGCAGTTGGCGATGACGCTTGGTCGGCAAAGGCACACGAGTGGGACGTTTGCTGCGTAGCCCCATATCCAACAGCAGTCAGCTGAGCCACTGTCTGGCTCCGGTTTTGCTTCACCATGCGAGACAGTCTCCGACGACCGTTTTCTTTGTTAGCGTGTGGACGTCCAACACCATGTCGTCTACTGCTGGTTTCCCCGTCATTCATCCACTTTGCATAAGTACTAACAACTGTAGATCGCAAAAAAAAATAAAAATGAAAAACCAAATAAAATCACAGGTTCTGTGATGGGCCTTTTTTTTTTGTGGGGACACTGTTTACCTTTTTACCTTTCAGATCTGGCTCTCACGTGTTCAGCATAATTCTTCCAATCAGTGATCAGTAAGCAACGGGTTGTTGTTTACGTTTGTACAATAGTCACGTGGCATCGACAACTGGTCCCTAATTGTACCGAATTTAAAACTTAACTTTTAAATTCTTTTTTTTTTTTATCTTACTTTTTAAATAGTATTTTTTTTTTTTTTTTGAGTACCATACAATAATTTTAGAAACTTTAATCTTTAATTTCATACTAACAATAAAGCAGCCATTTATAATTCAAAGCATATATATTAATTAAGATGAGGAGGTTTAAGGGGTATTTCCCCCTGTTGGTACTCCGTAATCGGTACGCCAGTTGCCAGTTGCCAGTAGATCGCAAACAACCCACGAGTCGTGCAGTTTCGGAAATACTTGTTCCGAGCCTTCGAGCCATTACAATCTGCCCTCTATCAAAGTCGCTTAGATCCGCAGCCTTTTTCCATCACACACTGAAGTAAGTGAAAGAATGATTCTTCAGACTCTCCAGCAGCAGTTAAATTCCACTTCCACCTGATCACGTGCCTTTCACGTCATCCAGGCGAGTTCATTGCAAAATGTAGGGGTGATCATAATGTTTTGGCTCTTGAATGTATATGACTACATTAGAACACTGCATTGTTATGTTAATGTTTTCGACTAAGTTTGTCTTTTTATAATATAAACTGCTTTTTAAAATAATTTTTTTCTGCTTTTTAAAAAATACAATAAACATTAACTCAGATAGGTTTAAGTTCATTTTAGAACAATAATTGTTTTATATTTTGTAATTTAAAGAGGTTTTAAGGAAAAATTTTCAAACTCCAGATCTAAAAATTACATATGTTTAATATAAATATACCAGGATATATTATTAAAGTTATAAGATTTTTTTCAATGACCATAATATATTTCGCAATCTAATAATGGGTTTCCAAACCTTCTGATTCATCTATGGGCAATATCTGTAAAGGTCTAAAGGAAAATTCATAGCCTCTCTTATTATTGCGTTTATTTATCTCTACTTATTGGGTTTAAAATTTGAATTCTTGATAATTCACCATATGTATAGCGAAAAACTATGAAAATTCCAACTAAATATTTTTTAATTAATTAAAAGTTTTATAATTTATTATTCATCATCACTCGTTTTCTAGTATTAAAATAAATTATAAATCGAAGTAGGAAATATTATAGTACTGTCTTCATTCTAAATGTGATTAAACTTTTTATTGCCAAAAAATTTCTGTAGTGTAGTAATTCTTATATAATGCCATTTTGATTCTTTACAGCTGGCAGCGTAGAAGTTAGCAAGTGCTGTTTTGATTCATAATCGTTATTATATGTTTTCACTCAGGATAAATATATTGTTAGTGCATAGGTTTTATATCATTCTAATTCATTTCATACAAAAACTTTCTAACTTTTACTTCAGGTATTACCAGAAATTAAATAAGAAATCGAAATAAATCTTTAAATATGTCGATAACTTTATGTCACCAGAAGTGTTAATCTCCTTATTTTATACCATATTTATATTTACACTTTTCAACTGCTACGTCTGTTTTATCTCTGAAACAAATCTTCTGGAATGTAAAATTGGAAACAAACGATATTCACATATTTAATTTCATTGATCAAAATTCATTTTGCATATAAAAAATGTTAGATTTAATAAATTCTCCATTTGCTGAATTAACATTAACTTTAAATTTATAAAACGTACACCACTCTTCCGTGTCTGTCATTCAGACATTCTACCTCATACTCAAACATATGCAAAGGTTTTTTTTTTGAGTGGAGAGAAAGAAAAGGAATTTATTCCTTTCTTTATTCTACAAATTCCCATCGCTACCGGACGTAAAATTTTATAAAATTCTGTTTCCTTTGGCGGCGGGTTACAAAAAACACGAAGAAATAAAATAACTAAAATAAATCTAACAAGAGGAAAAAAAAAAAATTAAAGTTTACACCGAGTAGAAAAGTATATATATATTTATATATATATTTATATATATATTTATATATATATAACACAGAAAAGTCAAAAGAAAACATGGATAAAATTACAAAGACGATGAAGGACCAGAGAGATAAGTTTCCGACTTGAAATAAGACAAGAAATGTCGCATGTACCAGAGCTCATATTGCCATTCCTCCAGGCTCAGAAAAATCCGGGAATTTGCATAGGTAATATTAGGCAGACTTGCTCTACGCGCTCTGGTTTTCATTTCACCATTTAGAACCCCCAAGCTGCAGTTGTGTTCTTTTTTATTAAAATTTTCCTAACTGATCAGTTTGCTGAACATTTCGTGCACTTTCTGAAAAAAAAAGACACTACAATTTGACGAATGGAAATCGTTTCTTTTGTTGAATATTTTAAACCGGCTTGAATATTTCAAAAAAAAAAATTGATGTATTCTTAAGACATTGTGATGATTTAATTGTTCTGTGTCAGAATTATTTTCCCTTCTATATTAACGAGTTGTGTTCATCAATGAATATTTAATTACTCAAAAATATGGATCTGTTTGCTGATATGGAGATTGTTGTTTCTATTGTTTGGGATTAAAATTGTTTTATTTAAATAATTAAATTTTTTTTTACTAGCGTCTATTATTTTAAAACTTATTTAAGATGCTGTAAAGCCTTCAGGGCATAAAAATGAATGAATTTTCCGTCATTATTACTTTTTATGGATTACCAGCCAGAACAATAGTATTTTGAGTAATTAATTTTCTAGAAATTAATAATCTTTTCTTTTTCTTTTATCATGGTTAAAACAAACATTTTATTTTTAATTAACCTGAGATTTTTATCTGAAGTCTTTAAAATATTACAAGGAATAAACCAAAAATAGATATGATTTCATTTTTATGTTAATGTTTTCGATTAAATTTTTGTATTTAATATAAAATCTTTCGCTTTTTTATAATTTTAATGATAAACAAGATAGCTTAAACTTTCTAATCACAAACTATTTTAATTTAAGAAGTATTGAGATAACATAATTTATTTATTCTTGAGGAGTATAAAATAATATTCTCCATAAATAGAAAATAATTAATGAATATTCCATGAAACTGTATTAAAAACATTTAAAAATTACTTTTCTAATTAAATTATTTTTAATTAATTATGAAAGTATTAAATTGAAATTTTTAAGAATATGAAATAAAGACTATAAATATTATGAAGTACAAAAGATACTGATTACTCAGATGTGTTTATTTTAGAACAATAATTGTTTTATATCTTGTAATTTAAAAATATTCCCTGTAAAAAACGAAACTTCAGATCTAAAAATTACATATGTTTGATTTAAATATACCATGATATATTTTTTTTATTTATAAGATTTTTTTCAATGACCATATTTCATTTTATAACCTAATTATGTGTATCCAAATCTTCTGATTCAATCATTAGCAATAACAGGTGGGCTGAAATGTTCATAGGCTGACACATGAATGGCGCTACTAGTATTAAATCCATATGAGTTTTAGTTAGCCCCAACGTTCAAAAGACACCTGTGTAAATTTGACAGCTCTTGCACTATTAGTATGTGAGTTAAAACATTTTTAGTGGCACGTGCATTCCACTCCGATGACTGTCGATTGGACTACGGTGTGAAATGATGGAGCCATGTTTCATCCATTGTCACATATCGATGCAAAAATTCGGATTTATTAAGATTGAACAGCTCCAAACACTGCTTAGAATCATCAATTCCTTTTTTTTCCTTTTTTTCTAACATTGCGTAGAACACACGAAATTCCTTTTCATTCATTTTTTCAAACTAACAAAAGTTGCTTCACTAAAAATGCTATAACTCACATACTAACAGTGCAACAGCTGTAAAATTACACGTGTCTTTTGAAGGTTAGCTCTAACTAAAAATCATTTGGATTTAATATTAGTAGCACCATCTATGTCTCAACCTACGAACATTTCAGCCCTCCTGTTATCTGTATCGGCCTGAGGGAAAATGCATACCATTTCGTAAATTATTGGGTGATGGGTTTCAAACATGAATTCCATGATTGGTCTCTATATGTATAACGAAAAGCTACGAAAGTTTCCAATAAAATATTTTTAAATTAATTAATATTATAACTTATTATTCGATCAGTGATTTTTAGTATTAATATGAATTATAAAAGGGAATACTAAATATTAAACTATTTTCAGTGTTCTTCTTTTCACAATGTGATTTGAATTTTAATTACACATAAAAATTTCTGCCATAACTCTTTTGCATGATGTCATTTTGATAATTTACAGCTGCCAGCGTTGATTTTACATGTGTTGGATTGATTCATGATAGTTGTTATTCAGGATGAAATTATTTTAGTGCATGGGTGTCATATTATTATAATTTATTTCACCCAAAACTTTTCTAGCTTATATTATAGGTATTACCTGAGACATACATAAGATATCCAAATAAATATTTAAAAATTAGGTATCTTTTGAAAGCAGAAGTGTTAACTTGCTTAATTTGTATCATTCTTATTTTTAAACTTAAGGTATTTTTCAACTACAACGGGCATTTGATCACTAATGAAACAAATCTCCTGTAATGAAAAATTAGAAATAAATGTGCTTACAAATATTTAATTTTTTTAATAAGAATTTGCTCTTCAAATAAAAAAAAAGGTAGTTTAAATAAATTCAGCATTTGCTAAATTAACATTACCTTTAAATTTAAAAAGCATACACCACTCTTCTGTAAAAGTCATTCAGGCATTTTAACTCATACTCAAACATATACAACGAACTTTTTTTTTTTTTTCAGGAGAGAGAAAAAAAGAGAAATTTATTCCTTTCTTTATTCTACGAATTCACTTGGCTACCGAACGTAAAAATTTATAAAATACTCTTTCCTTTGGCCGGGGGTTACCAAAAGTACAAAAAATAAAGCACTAAGACAAATTCAATAAGCGAAAGAAAAAGTAAATTTTACATTGAGCAGAAAAGTAAAAAAGATATATATATACATACATATCACAGAAAAGGCAAAGAAAAAACATGGATAAAGTTACAAAGTCGACGAAGTAGAACCAGAGAGATGAGTTTCCGACTTGAAATAAGACCAGAAATGTCGCATGTACCAGAGCTCATATTGCCATTCCTCCAGGCTCAGAAAAATCCGAGAATTTGCATAGGTAATATTGGGCAGACTTGCTCTACGCTCTCTGGTTTTCATTTCACCATTTAGAACCCCCAGGCTGAAGTTGTGTTTTTTTTATTCTTTTCTTCTTTTTTTTTTTTTTTTTCATTAAAATTTTTCTAACTGATCAATTTGACGAACATTTTGTGCATTTTCGGAAAAAAAAATACAGTTTAATGAATGGAAATCGTTCCTTTTGTTGAATGTTTTAAAACTGGCTAGAATATTTAAAAAAAAAAAAAAACAGATGCATTTTAAAGGCATTGTGATGATTTAATTTTTTTCTTTTTAGATTTTTTTTTACTTTTCCTATTAACGAGTCGTAGTTATCAATGAATATTTAATTGTTTAGAGATATGGATGTTGTAAATGTTATTTGGAATTAAAAGCGTTTTATTAAAATAATTACATTTTTTAACTCGCGTTTATTATTATATTATTAAAACCTTCAGGGCCTAACAATCAATGAATTTTCTGGAATTATTACTTTTAATTTATTAATATGCAGAACAATAATATTTTGAGTTATTAATTCCCTAGAAATTAATAAGCTATTTTTTTTCTTTTAATGTGATTTAAATAAACATTGTAATTTTTAATTAATCTGAGATTTGGTTTTGAATCTTTAAAACAGTACAAAGAATATGTCAAAAATTGATATGACTTTAATAGAACACTGAATTGTTATGTTAATGTTTTAGATTAAGTTTGTGTTTCTAATATAAACTCTATCATACTTTATTTTATTTTAATGATAAGCAATATAGCTTGAATTTTCTAATCACAAACTATTTTAATTTAAGGAGTGTTGAGATAACATGATTAATTTATTCACGAGGAATATAAAATAATGTTCTCCATAAATGGAAAATAATTAATGAATATTCCCGGAGACGACTTTAAAACATTTAAAATTACTTTTCTAAATAAAATATTTTTGATGAAATACGCAAAGTAATAAACTGAAGATTTAAAGGATATGAGATAAATTGTACGAATATCATGAAGTACAAAAACATTTATTCAGATAGGTTTTAAGTTTATTCTAGAACAATAATTGTTTTATATCTTGTAATTTAAAGATGTTCCAAGGAAAAATTAAAACTACTGATCTAAAAATTGCATTTGATTAATGTAAATATATCATGATATATATATATATTTTTTAATTATAAGATTTTTTTCAATGACGATATTATATTTCGTAAATCTAATACTGAGTTATCAAATATACTGATTCTTTCATGGGTAATATCTGTAGCGGACTAAGTGAAAAATGCATAGTATCTCATAATGTATTGGCTGCAGGATTTGAAATTTGAATTCATGCTAGTTAATCATATATGTAGCGAAAATATACGAAAATTTAAGATTATATATTTTTTTTAATTAGTTTAAGATTTTACAATTTTTTATTCAATCTGTCATTTTGTGGTATTTAAAGGAATTATGAAAGGGAGTAGAAAATATTATAGCATTTTGTGTTCATTCCCAATGTGATTTAAATTTTTAATGCACAAAACATTTTTCTACTACAGAACTTCTTATATAATTGATGCTTTACAGCTGGTAGTATTAAAGCTCGCACGTGGTTTTGATTCATAATCATTATTATATGTCTGCTCTCAGGATAAAGATTTCTTTTAGTGCATGGATGTCACATTATTATATTTCATTTCATATAAAACTCACCTAACTTTCATTATCGATATTATATGAGACTATAAATATTTAAACATTTAGATAACTTTAGAACCCAGAAGTATTAACTTGCTTAATACATAACAATATTATTTTCAAACTTAAGGCTCTTTTCAACTACTACGTCCGTTTTATCTCTAAAGAGACTAATCTTCAGGAATGTAAAATTAAAAATAAACGAGCTACCAAAAATTTAATTTTATTAATAAAAATTCGTTCTGCAAATGAAAAAACAGATTAAATAAATTCTCCATTTGTTAAAATTAACATTACCTTTAAATTTAGGTAACCTACACCACTTCTCTGTAAAAGTCATTCAGACATTCTAACTCATACTCAAACATATGCAAACGGAATTTCTTTTTCTGAGGACAAAAAAAGAAGAATTTATTCCTTTCTTTATTCTATAAATTCACATCGCTATCGAACGTAAAATTTTATAAAACTTTCTTTCTTTTGGCCGGGGGTTACAAAAGCACAAATAGATAAAACACTAAGACAAATTCAAGAAGAAAGAAAAAATTAAAGTTTACATTGAATGGAAAAGTAAAAAAAAAAAAAAATTATGTATCTCACAGAAAAGGCAAAAGAAAACATGGATAAAGTTACAAAGTCGAAGAAGGACCAGAGAGATGAGTTTCCGACTTGAAATAAGACAAGAAATGTCGCATGTAACAGAGCTCATAGTGTCATTCCTCCAGGCTCAGAAAAATCCGAGAATTTGCATAGGTAATACTGGGCAGAGAGAGTTCTACGCGCACTGGTTTTCATTTCACCATTTAGAGTCCCCAGGTTGCAGTTATGTTTTTTTCCATTAAAAGAAGATAAAACAGTTTAATGAATGGAAATCGTTTCTTTTGTTGAATCTTTAAAACCGGCTAAAATATTTTTAAAACGTTTTGATACGTTTTTAAGGCATTGTGATGATTTAATTGTTTCTTTTACAGATTTTTTTCCCTTCTACATTAACGAGTTGTGCTCCTCAATATTATTTAATTATTCAAAGATATGGATGTTGTAATTGTTTTTTTGGGATTAAAAGCATTTTATTAAATTAATTACATATTTTTATTTCGTGCTTATTATTTCAAACCTTATTTAGGTGTTTCAAAGCCTTCAGGGCATAAATTCAATGAATTTTTCGATATTATGGATTAACATGCATAACAATAATATTTTCAGTGATTAATTCCCTAGAAATTAAACTTTTTCTTTTTCTTTCAATGTGGTTAAAATAAACATTGTATTTTCGTTAATCTGATATTTTTATTTTAAATCTTTAAAATAATACAAGGAATATGTCTAAAATAGATATGGCTTTTTTAGAACATTGCATTGTTATGTTAATAATTTCGTTTAAGTTCTGCGTTTTTAATATAAACACCATCGTTTTAATGCTAAACAATATAGCTTAAATTTTCAAATCACAAATAAAACTATTTTAATTTAAGAAGTATTGAGATAACATAATTTATTTATTCATGAGGAATATAAAGTAATGTTTTCCATAAATAGAAAATAATTGATGAATATTGCATGAAACTACTTTAAAAGCATTTAAAAATTATTTTTCTAATTAAAATATTTTTTTATTAATTATACAAAAATATTAAACTGAAGTTTTTAAGGATATGAAATAAATAGTGTTGATATTATAAAGAACAATAAATATTTACTGAGATAGATTTTAAGTTTATTTTAGAACAGTAATTGCTTCATATTTTGTAATTTATAGATATTTCAAGGAAAAATTGAAACTCTTGATCTTAAAATTATATATGTTTAATGTAAATGTACCATGATATATTTTTAAATAAATTACATTTTTTTTTTAACAGTATTACATTTAACAATCTAATAATGGGTTTCTAAATCCTCTGATTTATGCATAGGCAATTTTTGTAGCAATCTATTGTCCATGTTTTGGCAAACACACTCAAATTTTTTATTAAAATTGGTCATGAAATTTGGAAGAAGTTTAGTAACAGGCACACGTACAGAATAGTTATATCGATTGCAACGCCACCTACCATGTCCAGTTTTGAATATAAATCATCCAAGGATCCATTCAAACATACACAAAAAATTTCATCCAAAATCTGTCCAGCCGTTTATGAGTAGTGCAGTGACAAACACACGTACTGAAGAATTATATCTATTGCAGTGCTACCTACTGGGCCAAATTGGGAATCTAAGCCATCCAGGGATCCACTTAAAAGACACAAAAAAAGATTTCTTCAAAATCTGTCTTGCCGTTTATTAGAAGTTCAGTGACAAACACATGTACAGAAGAATTATATATAGTTTAAAGATGTTTATGCATATATATGTACTCTTAACAAAGCCTGGAAATCTACTATGAAGGAAAACTATGAAAATTTCGAATTAAATATTTCTTTTAATTAAATTAAAAGTTTTATAATTTATCATCTAATCACTCATTATATATTATATTAAACTAAATTATAAAATGGAGTAGAATAGGAAATATTATAGCACTTTAAGTGTCTTTATTCTCAGTGATTTAACCTTTTCTTGCACATAAAACATTTCCACCATAGTACTTCTCATATAAATGATGTTTTACAACTGGTAGTGTTGAAAAGAGAACGTTTGTTTTGATTAATAATCGTTATTATATGTCTACACTCAGGATAAATTTATTTTTGGTGCTTGGGTCTAATACCATTCTAATTCATTTCATACAAAACATTTCTAGATTTCATTAGAGGTAATAGCTGAGACATACATATGAAATCAAAATAAATATTTAAATATTTCGATAACTTTAAATCAAAGAAGCGTTAACCGTTAACCGTTAAGCGTTTATTACTTATTTTACATTTCTCATATTGTCATTCCTCCAGGCTCAAAGAAATTCGAGAATTTGCGTAGGTAATATTGGGCAGACAGTTCTACGCGCTCTGGCTTTCATTTCACCATTTAGAACCCCCAAGCTGCAGTTGTGTTCTTTTTTCATTAAAATTTTCCTAACTGGTCAGTTCGCTGAACATTTTATTCACTTTCTGAAAAAAAAACACTAAAATTTAACGAATGGAAATCATTTCTTTTTGTTGAATGTTTTAAAACCGGCTAGAATAATAATAAAAAATTATGTATTCTTAAAGCATTGTGATGATTTAATTGTTCTGTGTCAAAAATTTTTTCCCTTTCTATAGTAACGAGTTGTTTTCATCAATGAATATTTAATTACTCAAAGATATGGATCTTGTAATTGCTGTTTTGTTGTTTGGGATTAAAATTGCATTATTAAAATAATTAAATTTTTTTTTAACTCGCGTTTATTATTTCAAACAATATTTCAGATGCTGTAAAGACTTCAGGGAATAAAAATCAATGAATTTTCCGAGATTATTACTTTTTGTGGATTAACATACAGAACAATAATATTTTGAGTGCTTAATTCCCTAGAAATTGATAATCTTTCCTTTTTCTTTTTTAACATGGTTAAAATAAGCATTTTATTTTTAATTAACCTGAGATTTTTATTTGAAATCTTTTAAAGTAATACAAGGAATATATCAAAAATAGATATGTTTTCATTGTTATGTTAATGTTTTCGATTAAATTTGTGTTTTTAATATAAAATCCATCGCATTTTTTCTACTTTTAATGATAAACAATATAGCTTAAATTTTCTAATTACAAACTATTTTAATCTTTTGATATAACGTAATTTATTTATTCTTGAGGAGTATAAAAATGTTCTCCATCAATAGAAAATAATTAATGAATATTCTATGAATCTGTTTTAAAACATTTAAAAATACTTAAATTGAAATTTTTTATTAATTATTAACATATTAAATTGAATTTTTAAGTTTATGAAATAAAGATTATGAATATTATGAAGTACAAAATAAAAAAACATGTACTCAGATTATGTTATAAGTTTATTTTAGAACAATAATTGTTTTATATCTTGTAATTTAAAAATATTCCCAGCAAAGAATGAAACTTCAGATCTAAATATGACATATGTTTAATATAAATATACCATGACATATTTTTAAATTTAAATGCTTTTTTTCAATGACCATATTTCATTTTATAATCTATTTATGTGTATCCAAAACTTCTGATTCATTCATGGTAATATCTGTAGCGGTCTAAGGGAAAATGCATACTATTTCGTAAATTATTGGGTGCTGGGTCTCAAACTTGTATCCATGATTGGTCTCTATATGTATACCGAAAAGCTACGAAAGTTTAAAATAAAATATTTTTTAATTAATTAAGAGCTTTATAATTTATATTCGATCAGTGATTTTTAGTATTAATACGAATTATAAAAGGGAATACTTTCCAAATATCCAAAACTTTTCTAGCTTATAATATATAGAAATCCAAATAAATATTTAAAAATTAGATAACTTTGAATGCAAAAATGTTAACATGTTTAATTTGTATCATTCTTATTTTTAAACTTAAGGTATTTTTCAACAACATTTGAAAAATTTGTCCTCTAATTTTTAATTAAAATTTGATCTAAAAAATAAAATTAAAATTTCATTCGAAATTAAAATTTGATCTCTAATGAAACAAATCTTCTGTAATGAAAAATTAGAAATAAACGAGCCTACAAATATTTAATTTTTTTAATAAAAATTTGCTCTGCAAGTAAAAGAAGCTAGATTAAATAAATCCTGCATTTTCTAAATTAATATTGCCTTTAAATTTAGAAAACGTACACCGCTCTTCTGTAAAAGTCAATCAGACATTCTAACTCATACTAAATGTAACGGATACATATGTAACGCATACATATAACGCATACATATGTAACGCATACATATGTAACGGATTTTTTTTTTGAGGACAGAAAAAGAAGAACTTATTCCTTTCTTTATTCTACAAAAACATCGCTACAGAACGTAAAATTTTATAAAATTTTCTTCCCTTTGGCCGGGGCTTATAAAATGCACGAAGAAATAAAACACTAAACAAATTCAATAAGAAAGAAAACAATTAAAGTTTACAATGAGTAGAAAGGTAAAATAAATATATATATATATATCAATCTTCAGAGAAGGCAAAGGAAAACATAGATAAAAGTTACAAAGTCGACGAAAGACCAGAGAGATGAGTTTCCGACTTGAAATTGAAAAGAAATGTCGCATGTACTAAGTTCATATTGCCATTCCTCCAGCGTCAGAAAAACCGAGAATTTGCATAGGTAATATTGGCCAGACTTGATCTACGCGCTCTGGTTTTCATTTCACAATTTAGAATACCCGGGCTGCAGTTTTATTTTTTTTTTTTCATTAAAATTTTCCTAAACTATGAATTTGGTGAATATTTCGTTCACTTCCAGAGACAATTAGGTAATACAATTTAATGAATGGAAATCCTTTCTTTGTTCAATGTTTTAAAGCAGCCTAGATTATTTAAAAAGTTTATACGTTTTTAAGGTATTGTGATAATGTAATTGTTCATTCAGATTTTTTTTTCATTCCTACATTAACAAGTTGTGCTACATAAAAGAATATTTAATTACTCAAAGATATGGATGTTGTAATTGTTGTTTGGGATTAAAAGCGTTTTTATTAAAATAATTATACTTTTTAACTCGTGCTTATTATTTCAAAGCTTATTTTTAAACTGTTGTTAAAGCCTTTCAGACATAAAAATCAATGAATTGAACTGCTACGCTGGTTTTATCTCTAATAAAACAAATATTTTGGAATTTAAAAGTAGAAATATACGAGCTTACAAATATTTAATTTTATTAATAAAATTCCTCCTGCAGATATAAAAGCTACATTAAATAAATTCTCCATTTGCTAAATTAACATTACCTTTGAATTTACAAAAACGTACACCACTTCTCTATAAAAGTCATTCTGACATTCTAACTCATTCTCAAATATATGCAAAGGATTTTTTTTTGAGGACAAAAAAGAAGAGAAATTTATTCCTTTCTTTATTCTACAATTTAAATTCACTACCGAACGTAAAAATTTAAAAATTCTCTTTCCTTTGGCCGGGGTTACAAAAAGCACGAAGAAATAAAGCACTAAATCAAACTCAAAAAGAAAAAAAATTAAAGTTTACATTGAGTAGAAAAGTAAAAATATATATATCACAGAAAAGGTAAAAGAAAACATGGATAAAGTTACAAAGTCGACGAAGGACCAGAGAGATGAGTTTCCAACTTGAAATAAGACCAGAAATGTCGCATGTACCAGAGCTCATATTGCCATTCCTCGAGGCTCAGAAAAATCCGAGAATTTGCATAGGTAATATTGGGCAGACTTGCTCTACGCGCTCTGGTTTTCATTTCAACATTTAGAACCCCCAGGCTGCAGTTGAGTTTTTTTTTCCATTAAAATTTTCCTAACTGATCAATTTGCTGAACATTTCATGCACTTTCGGAAAAAAAGATAACACGATTTAAAGAATGGAAATCGTTTCTATTGTTAAATGATTTAAAACCGGCTAGAATATGTTTTTTTTTTTTTAAAAGTGATACATTTTTATGGCATTGTGATGATTTAATTGTTTCCTTTCTGATTTTTTTTCTTTCTATATTAACGAGTTGTACTCATCAAGGAATTTTTAATTACTCAAAGATATGGATATTGTAATTGTTGTTTGGTATTAAAAATGTTTTATTAAAACAATTACATTTTTTTAATTCGCGTTTATTATTTCAAAGATTATTTCAAGTTTTATTAAAGCCTTCAGGGCATAAAAATCAATGAATTTTCCGAGATTATTACTATTTATGGATTAACATGCAGAACAATAATATTTTGAGTGTTTAATTCCCTATAAATTAATCTTTTTCTTTTTTTTTAACGAGGTTAAAATAAACATTGAATCTTTTATTAATTTACTGTTTTATTTTAAATATTTAAAATAATACGAGAATATATCAAAAATAGATATGACTTTATTGTTATGTTAATATTTATGATTTAGTTTGTGCCTTTAATATAAATTCCAATCACTTATTTTTCTACTTTTCAATGATAAACAATATAGCTTAAATTTTCTAATCACAAACTGTTTTAATTTAAACAATATTGAGGTAACAAAATTAACTTATTCATGAGGAATATAAAATAATGTTCTCCATAAATAGAAAATAATTAATGAATATCATGTAAAATTACTTTAAAATATTTAAAAATTGCTTTTCTAATTAATATATTTTTGATTAATTATGCAAAATGTTAAGCTGGCGTAAGGATATGAAATAACAAAAAATAAGTAATATTATGAAGTATAAATAACATTTATTCAGATATAATTTAAGTGTATTTTAGAACAACAACTGTTTTTCATATTTTGGTAATTATGATTGTTTTATACCTTACAATCTTGATATTCTATTAAATTAAAGATGTTACAAGGAAATATTGAAGTTCCTGTTCTGAAGAAATTACACAAGTTTAAAGTAAATGTAACATGATATATTTTTAAATTTAAAAGATTTATTTTAAGACCGTGTTACATTTCACTAGCTAATAATGGGTTTCCAAATCTTCTGTTTCATTCATGGGCAATATTCATTGTGGCCTAAAGGAAAATTCATAGCGTCTTAGAACGTATTGGTTTCAAACCTGACTACTTGTTAGGTTCACCATATATATAGCGAAAACTCATTTTATTATTCAATCAGTTCTCTTTTAGTATTAAAGTGAATTATAAAAGGGATATTTTTATATAATTTATCATCCAATTACTTATTTTACAATCAAACTAAAGTGAATTATAAAAGGGAGTAGTGAACATTATACGTGTTTTTCATTCTCAATGAGATTTAACTTTTTATTACACATAAAATGTTTCTTTTATAGTACTTCTTAAATAATGTCATTTTGATGCTTTACAGCTGGTAGTAGCACGTGTTGTTTTGATTCATAATCGTCAATATTTTGATTCATAATCATTATATGTATTTCACTCAGGATAAAATTATTTTTAGTGCATGGGATTCATATCGTTATAAATCATTTCATACAAAACTTTTCTGGCTTTCAATATCTGTATTACCTGTGACTTACATAAGAAATCGAAATGAATGTTTAAAATTTAGGTAACTTTAGAACTCAGAAGTATTAACCTGCTCAAAATATACCATCACTCTTGTTTTTAAACTTGATGTGCTTTTTAACTACTTCGTCCGTTTGATCTCTAATGAAACAAATCTTCTGGAATGTAAAATTAGAAATAAACGATTTTACAAATATTTAATTTTATTAACAAAAACTCGTTCTACAAATAAAAAAGCTAGATTAAAAGAATTCTCTATTTGCTATATTAACATTACCTTTAAATTTAGAAAACGTACTATCACATTTCTGTAAAAGTCATTCAGACATTCTAACTCATACTCAAACCTATGCAACTCAATTATTTTTCAGCGGAGAGCGAAAGAAGGAAATTCACTCTTTTCTTTATTCTACAAATCCACATCGCTACTGAAAGTAAAATTTTATAAAATTCTCTTTTCTATGGCCGGGGGTTACAAAAAGCATGAAAAAATACAGCACTGAAACAAATCAAAGAAGGAAGAAAAAATAAAGTTTACATTGAGTAGAAAAGTAAAAAAAAAAAAAAAAAAAAATAGATGTTTATATCACAGAAAAGGCAAAACAAAACATGGATAAAGTTTCAAAGTCGACGAAGAAGGATCAGAGAGATGAGTTTCCAACTTGAAATACGACAAGAAATGTCGCATGTACCAGAGGTCATATTGCCATTCCTCAGGCTCAGAGAAATTCGAGAATTTGCATAGGTCATATTCGGCAGACATGCTCTACGCGCTCTGGTTTTCATTTCATCATTTAGAACCACCAGGCTGCAGTTGTGTTCTTTTTTCATTAAAATTTTCCTAACTGATCAGTTTGCTGAACATTTCGTGCACTTTCTGAAAAAAAGACACTACAATTTAACGAATGAAAATCGTTTCTTTTGTTGAATGTTTTAAAACCGGCTAAAATATTTAGAATAAAAAAAATTGATGTATTCTTAAGGCATTGTGATGATTTAATTGTTCTGTGTCAGAATTTTTTTTCCTTCTATATTAACGAGTTGTGTTCATAAAAGATATTTAATTACTCAAAGATATGGATCTTTTAATTGCTGTTTCTTTGGGGATTAAAATTGTTTTATTAAAATCATTACATTTTTTTTTTTTTAACTCGCGTTTATTATTCCAAAAGCTTATTTCAGATGCTGTAAAGCCTTCAGGGCATAAAAATCAATGAATTTTCCGAGATTATTACTTTTTGTGGATTAATTTGCAGAACAATAATATTTTGAGTAATTAATTCCCTAGAAATTAATAATTTTTCTTTTAGTTTTAACATGGTTAAAAGAAACATTTTATTTTTAATTAACTTGAGATTTTTATTTGAAATCTTTAAAATAATACAAGGAATATATCAAAAATAGATATGATTTCATTGTTATATTAATGTTTTCGATTAAATTTTGTTTTTAATATAAAATCCATAAATTTTTTCTACTTTTTGATGATAAACAATATATCTTTAATTTTCTAATCACAAACTATTTTAATTTAAGAAGTATTGATATAACATAATTTATTTATTCTTGAGGAGTATAAAATAATTTTCTCAAAAAATAGAAAATAATTATTGTATTCCATGAAACCGTTTTAAAACATTTAAAAATTACTTTTCTAATTAAAACATTTTTGATTAATTATGCAAAGTATTAAATTGAAATTTTTAAGAATATGAAATAAAGAACATGAACATTATGAAGTACAAAAAAAAAAAAAAAAAAATTTACTTAGATATGTTTTAAGTTTTAACTTTTTTAGGACTTACGTGTCTTCATTCTCATTGTGATTTACTTTTTATTTCCCATAAAACTTTCCACAATAGTACTTCTTATGGAATTGCTGTTTTACAGCTGGTAGCAATGAAGCTAGCACGTTTTGTTTTGAATTATAATCGCTATTATTTGTCTGCACAGAGGATAAAGTTAATTTTAGTGCATGCGCGTCATATTATTAAAATTCATTTCCCACAAAACATTTCTAGGTTTTATTATCAATATTAATTGAGACTTACATAAGAAATCAAAATAAATATTTGAAAATGCAAATAACTTTTGGGACCCAGAATTATTAACCTGTTTAATATTTACCATTCTTACTTTTCAAATACGTCTGTTATATATCTAATAAAACAAATCTTCTGGAATGTAGAATTAGAAATAAAGGAGCTTACAAATATTTAATTTTATTAATAAAAATTCGTTTTGAAATTAAAAAAAAAAATAGATTAAATAAAATATCCATTTGCTAAATTAACATTAGCCTTAAATTTAAAAAACTACACCACTTTTTTGTAAAATTCATTCAGACATTTTATCTCATACTCAAATATATGCAACGGACTGTTTTTCTGAGAAGAGAGGAAAAAGAAAAATTTATTAATTTCTTTATTCTACAAATTCACATCGCTACCGAACGTAAAATTCTATAAAATTCACTTTCCTTCGACCGGGGTACAAAAAGCACGAAGAAATAAAGCACTAAAACAAATTCAAGAAGAGAAGAAAAAAAAATTAAAGTTTACATTGAGTAGAAAAGTAAAAAAAATTATATATATATATGTATGTATCACAGGAAAGGCAAAAGAAAACAGGGATAAAGTTACAATGTCGACGCATGACCAGAGAGATGAATTTCCGACTTGAAATAAGACAAGAAATGTCGCATGTAGAGCTCATATTGCCATTCCTCCAGGCTCAGAAAAATCCGATAATTTGCATAGGTAATATTGGATAGACTTGCTCTACGCGCTTTGATTTTCATTTCACCGTTTAGAACCTCAGGCTGCAGTTGTGTTTTTTTTTTTTTTTTTTTAATTTTCTTAACGGATCAATTTTCTGAACATTTCGTGCACTTTCGGAAAAAAACATAATACAATTTAATGAATGGAAATCGTTTCTTTTGTTGAATGTTTTAAAACCGGCTAGAATATATTTTTAAAAATTTATACATTTTAAGGCATTGTGATGATTTAATTATTCTATTTCAGATTTTTCCTTCTATATCAACGAGATGCGCTCATCAATGAACATTTAATTACTCAACGATAGTGATGTTGTAATTGTTGTTTCTGTTGTTTGAGATTAAAAGTTTTTTATTAAAATAATTACAATTTTTTTATTTAGTGCTTATTATTTCAAAGTTTTTTCATGTGTTGTTTAAGCCTTCAGGACATAAATATCAGTGCATTTTCCAAGATTACTACTATTTATGGATTAACAAGCAGAATAAATATTTTCAGTAATTAATTCCCTAGAAATTCTTAATATTTCCTTTTCTTTTAACGCGGTTAAAATAAACATTGTATTTTTCATTACTTTGAGGTATTTATTTTATATATTTAAATTAATACAAGGAGTATGTCAAAAATAGATACGACTTTATTAGAACACTGCATTGTTATGTTAATATTTTCGATTAAGTTGTTGTTTTTAATATAAACTCTAATAATTTTTTTCTATTTTTAGTGATATACAATGCACCTTAAATTTTCAAATCACAAACTATTTTAATTTAAGAAGTATTTATATAACATAATTTATGTATTCATATAGAATATAAAATAATGGTTTCCATAAATAGAATATAATTATTGAATATCGCATAAAACTCTTTTAACACATTTAAAATTACTTTTCTATTTAAAATATTTTTGATAAATTATGCAAAATATTAAACTGTCGTTTTCAAAGATATAAAATAATAAAGAGTATGAATACTATGAAGTAAAAAAAATATTCGTTATGTTTTAAGTTTATTCTAGAACAATAATTGTTTTACACCTTTTAATTTAAAGAAGTTCCAAGGAAGTATTGAAACACCTGATCTAAAAGAAATTGCAAATGTTTAATACAAATATACCATGATATATTTTTAAATTTATAAGATTCTCCATACTGCATTCCGCAATTGAATGATGGCCTTCCAAGTATTCTGATTCATTCATGGGCGATATCTATAGCGGTCTATGGGAAAATATATAACATCTCATAACATATTGGATGCTCTGTTCAAACTCTTAACAAAGTCTGGGAGTCTAACAGGAATGAAAACTATGAAAAATTCCCGTTAAATATTTCTTGTAATTAATTAAAGTTTTTTATAATTTATCCTCCAATCACTCATTTTATAATACATTAAAGTGAATTATGAAAGTAAGTATGAAATATTACAGCACTTTACGTGTCTTCATTATCAATTTGATTAACTTTTTATTCAATATTAAAATTTCCTATCATAGTGTTGTTATATAATGTCATTTTGATGCTTTACAACTGTCACGTGTTGTTTTTATTTATAATAGTTATTGTCTATCTTCACTCAGGTTAAAATTAATTTTAGTGCATTAGTGTCATATTACTATAATTAATTTCATACAAAACTTTTTGTAACTTTCATTATCGGTATGACCTGAAACCTACATAAGAAATCAAAATAAATATTTAAAAATTTCGATAAATGAAGAAGTATGAATATATTTTAACTTTGAAGTTATGTTTATTTTCATTAAAATTAAGAAGTTTTAACACGTTTAATAAATGCCATTCTTATTTTCAACTTAAAGTGCTTTTCCACTAATTTAATTTTATTAATAAAAACTAGTTCTTCAAAAAAAAAATACATTAAATAAATTCTCCATTTGCTAAATTAACATTACCTTTAAATTTAGAAAACGTACACCACTCTTCTGTGAAAGCCATTCAGACTTTCTAACTCATACTCAAACATATGCAACGAAATTTTTCTATTTTTGAGAGAAAAAAAAAGAAGAATTTATTCCTTTCTTTATCTACAAATTCACATCACTAAAGAACGTAAAATTTTATAAAAATCTCTTTCCTTTGGCCGGGGGTTACAAAAAGCACGAAGAAATAAAGCACTAAAATAATTCTAAAAAGAAAAAAAAAAAAAATTTAAGTTTACATTGAGTAGAAAAGTAAAAAATTATATATATATGTCATATAGAAAACGTAAAAGAAAACATGGATAAAGTTACAAAGTCGAGGAAGGAACAGAGAGATGAGTTTCTGACTTGAAATAAGACGAGAAATGTCGCATGTACCAGAGCTCATATTGCCATTCCTCCAGGCTCAGAAAATCCGAGAATTTGCATAGGTAATATTGGGCAGACTTGCTCTGGTTTTCATTTCACCATTTAGAACCCCCAGGCTGCAATTGAGTTTTTTTTTTTTTTCTCATTAAATTTTTCCTAACAGATCAATTTGCTGAACATTTCGTGCAGTTTCGGAAAAAAAAAGATAATACAATTTAATGCATGGAAATCGTTTCTTTTGTTTTATTTTTTTAAACCGACTAGAATATTTTTTTAAAAACAATGATACATTTGTAAGATTGTGATGATTTAAGTGTTGCCTTTCAGATTTTTTTTCCCTTTCCATATTAACGAGTTGTGCTCATCAATGCATATTTAATTACTCAGAGATATAAATGCTGTAATTGTTGTTTGGTATTAAGATAATTACTTTTTTTTAAATGGTGTTTTTTATTTGAAAGCATTACTTCATCTTATATTAATATGATACCCATGTACTAAAATTAACTTTATCCTCAGTGTAGACAAATAATAACGATTAACAATCAAAACAACACGTGCCAGCATCAACGCTACTGCTGTAAAGCATACAAATTCAATTATATGAGAAGTACTATGGTGAAAAGTTTTTATGTGCAATAAAAGGATAAATCAAATTGAGAATGAAGACACGTAAAGTGTTATACATCATGCTTCCTACTATAATTCATTTTAATTCTACAAAAATGATTGATTGAATAATAAATTATATAACCATTATTTAAGTAAAAAAATATTTAATTGGAAATTTTCATAGCTTTTCGCTATATATATATATATATGGTGAACCAGCATGGAGTCAAGTTTGAAATCCAGTAAGTTATGTGATGCTATACATTTTCCCTTAGACGGCGACAGATATAGGCCATGGATGAATCAGAAGATTGGGAAACCCATTATCAGATTGGAAATGTAATATGAGCATTGAAAAAAATCTTATTAAGTTAAAAATATGCTATAGCATATTTACATCAAAATTATGTAATTTCTTTTAGATTAGGAATTTTAATTTTTCTTCGAAAATAATTAAATAACAGGATATAAAACAATGATTGTTGTAATATAAACTAAAACTTATCTAAGTAAATATTTTTCGTACTTCATAATAATCGTACTCTTTTTTTTTTCATATTCATGAAACCTTCAGTTTGATACTTTGCATACTTAATCAAAAATAATTTTAGTTAGAAAAGTAATTTTTAAATGTTTTAAAACAGTTTCATGGAATATTCATTAATTATTTCTATTTTTTGGAGAACATTATTTTATATTCTTCATGAATAAATAAATTATTTTATCTCAATAGATTCTCTAATTAAAATAGTTAGTGATTAGAAAATTTAAGCTATGCTGTTTATCATTAAAAGTAGAAAAAAAGCGTTGCAGGCATTATTATTGGCATTAACATAACAATAAAGTCTTCTAATAAAGTAATATCTATTTTTGACATATTCCTTTCATTATTTTAAAGATTTAAAAGAATAATCGCATATTAATGAAAAATACAAAGTTTATTTTAGCCACTGTATAAGAAAAAGACAAGAGTAATATCTAGAGAATTAATTACTCAAAATAACATTGTGTTGCATGTTAATTCATAAAAAGTAATAATTTTAGAAAATTTTATGTTCTTTAGCGATGTAAATTTGTAGAATAAAGAAAGGAAAAAATTCTTCTTCTTTTTCTGTCCTCAGAAAATAAAGAATCCGTTGCATATGTTTGAGTATGAGTTAGAATCTCTGAATGGCACAGTTGAGTGGTGTACATTTTCTAAACTTAAAGGAAGGTTAATTTAGCAAATGGAGAATTTATTTAATCTTTTTTTTTTTATTTGCGGGACGAATATTTGTTAATGAAATTAAATATTTGTAAACTCGTTTTTTTTTCTTATTTTACATTCCTGAATATTTGTTTCATTAGAGATAAAACAGATGTAGTAGTTGAAAAGTACCTCAAGTTTAAAAATAAGAGTGATATATATTATGCAGGTTAACACTTCTTGGTTCTAAAGTTATCTAAACGTTTAAATATTTACTTCAATTTCTTACATAGGTCTCTGGTAATACTCATACTGGTGGGAGTTATTATGACTCCCATTCACTAAACAGAACTTTAGAGAACACAGTGCGGACAAATTATAATCATTATAAATGAAAACAACACGTGCGACTTTCAACGCTACCAGCTGTAAAGCATTAAAAGGACATTATATAAGCAATACTATAGAGGAAAATTTTATGAGTAATAAAAAAGATAAATCAAATTGCGAATGAAGACAAGTAAGGGGCTATAATATTTCCTATGGCCTTTTATAATTAATTTTAAAAAACAACAAACTGACAGATTGAATAACAAATTATAAAATTTTTAATTAATTAAAAAATATTTAATAAATAAATATAATTCATAGCTTTTTGCTATTTATATATAATGACCAAATAGGAGCCAAGTTTGGAACCCAGCACCCAATAAGATATGATATGCTATGTATTTTTCCTTAGACAACTACAAATATTGCCCATGATTGTATCAGTAGATTTGGAAAGATCATTATTAGATTATTAGATTACTATTGTAATATGGTATTGAAAAAAATCTTATAAATTCAAAAATTCATAAAAGTATATTTGTAATAAAGACATGTAACCTTTTAGATCAGGAGTTTAAATTTTTCCTTCAAACATCTTTAAATTACAAGATATAAAAACAAGTATTGCTTTAAAATAAATTTAAAACATATCTGAGTAAATGTTTTTGTATTACATAATATTCATAATCTTTATTTCATTTCTTTTGAATCTTCAGTTTAATACCTTGCATAAATCAAAAATATTTTAATTAGAAAGGTAATTTTAAATATTTTAAAACTGTTTCATGAAATATCCAGAACATTATTTCATATTCCTCATAAATAAATAAATTACGTTATCTCAATACTTCTGAAATTAAAATAGTTTGTAACTATAAATTTTAAGATATATTGTGTATCATTAGAAATAAAAAAAAATTTTTAAAAACATGAACTTAATCGAAAACATTACCATAACTATAAAGTCATATCAATTTTTGTCATATTTTTGTATTACTTTAAAGATTTAAAAATAAAACCACAGATACAAAATACAGTGTTTATTTTAACCGAGTTAAAAAGAAAAAGAAAAGATTAATTTCTAGAGAATTAATCACTCAAAATATTATTGTTCTGCATGTTAATGCATAAAAATAATAATCACGGAAAATTCATTGATTTTTTTTGCCCCGAAGGAGTTACCTAATATAAGCTTTGAAATAATAAGCACGAAATAAAAAAAATGTAATTATTTTAATAAAACTCTTTTAATCCGAAAAACAATTAAAACATTCATATCTTTTTGTAATCAAATATTCATTGATGAGCCTTACTCGTTAATATGCAGTGGAAAAACATTTAAAAGGGAACAATTAAATCATCATAATGCTTAAAAATGTATCCATTTTTTTTCAAATATTCTAGCCGGTTTTAAAACATTCAACAAAAGAAACGATTTCCGTTCATTAAATGTTATGTTTTTTTTTTTTTTTTTTTTCTAAATGTTCAGCAAATTGATCTGTTAGAAAAATTTTAATGAAAAAAAAACACAACTGCAACATCGGGGCTCTAAATGGTGAAATGAAAACCAGAGCGCATAGAGCAGTCTGCCCAATATTACCCATACAAATTCTATTATCTTACTGAGCCTGGAGGAATGGCAATATGAGCTCTGGTACATACGACATTTCTTGTCTTATTTCAAGTCGGAAACTCATCTCTCTGGTCCTTCGTCGACTTTGTAACTTTACCCATGTTTTCTTTTGTCTTTTCTGAGATATATATATATATTAGTTTTTACTCAATGTAAACTTTAATTTTTTTCTCTTGTTGAATTTGTTTTAGTGCTTTATTTCTTCGTGCTTTTTGTAACTCCGGCCAAAGGAAAGATAATTTTATATAATTTATCGTTCGGTAGCGATGTGAATTTGTCGAATAAAGAAATGAATAAATTTCTCTTCTTTCCCTCTCCTCAAAAAACAATCCGTTGCATATGTTTGAGTATGAGTTAGAATGTCTGAATGACTTTTAGCGAGAAGTGGTGTACATTTTCTAAATTTAAAGGTAATGTTAATTTAGCAAATGGAGATTTTATTTAATCTAGTTTTTTTTTACTTGCAGTACGAATTTTTATTACTAAAATTAAATATTTGTAAGCTCGTTTATTTCTAATTTTCCATTCTAGATGATTTTTTTCATGAGGATAAAAAGGACGAATGAGTTTGAATGCATTTTTAAATTTAAAAAGAATAATTGTATATTTTAAGCAAGTTATAACTTCTGGTGACTAAAATTATCGGTTTTTCCTTAAACATTTATTTCAATTTTTTATGAAGGTCTCAGGTAATACCTCTCATGAAAACTAGAAAAGTTTCGTATGTAAATATTCGTATACTGTAATCGTATATTATAAATCTATTAACTATTTCGTATACTATAAATCTAAATAACACGTGCCAGCATCAACGCTGTCAGTTGTAAAAAGCATCAAAATGACATTAAATAAGAAGTATATTGTACTAGAAAATTGTTATGCACAAGAAAATATAAATCTATTTGTGAATGAAGACACGTAAAAAGTACTATAAATTTTCCTACTTCCATTTATAAATCACTTTAACGCTACAAAAGTAATGATTGAAAATTATAAAACACTTAATTAACAAAAAATTATTTAATTGGAAGTTTTCGTAGCTTTTCGTTATATATATGTTGAACAAGCATGAAGTCAAGTTTGAAACCCAGCACACAATAAATTAAGAGATGTTATGCATTTTTCCCACAAACCTCTAGAGATATTGCCCATAAATGAATAATAAGATTTGGAAAACATTTGTCACATTGCGGAATTTAATATGATCATTGAAAAAAAATTATAAATTTAAAAATTTAACATAGCATACTTATATTAGACGAATGCAATTTTTTTTTAGATCAGGACTTTCAATTTTTCCTTGGAACATCTTTGGTTTACAAGATTTTCATCTTTAATTTAATGGAACATAAAGAGTACAAGATATAAAACAATTATTGTTCGAAAATAAACTTAAAACCTATCACAGTAAATGTTTTTGTGCTTCATAATACTCATAATCTTTATTCAATATGCTTTAAAACTTTAGTTTAATATTTTCCATAATTAATCAAAAAAATTTTAATTATAAATGTTTTAAAACAGTTTTATGGAATATTCATTAGTTATTCTCAATTTGTGGAGAAATTCATTTTATATTCCTCATGAAAAAAATAATTTTATTATCTGAATTCTTCTTAAATTAAAATAGTTTGTGATTAGAAAATTTAAGCTACATTGTTCATCATTTAAATTAGAAAAAAGTGATGGAGTTTATATTAAAAACAATAACTTAATCGAAAACATTAACATAACAAAGAATTCCTAACTATTTTTGACATATTCATTGTATTAAAGTGTAGATTTAAAATAAAAATCTCAGATTAATGACAAATACAATGCTTACTTTAAGCGCTTTAAAAGAAAAAGGAATGAATAATTTCTTTTGAACTAATCACACAAAATATTATTGTTCTGAAGGTCAATCCATAAAAAGTAATATTCTCAGAAAATTCATTGATTTTTATGCCCTTAGTGCTTTAACAACACCTGGAATAAACTTTGAAATAATAAGCACAGAGTTAAGAAAAATATAATTATTTTAATAAAAACAGTTTTAATCCCAAACAACAATTAAAACATCCATATCTTTGAGTAATTAAATATTCATTGATGAGCACAACTCGTTAATACGGAAAGGAAAAAAAAAATAATCTGAAAGGGAACAATTAAATCATCACAATGCATTAAAAATATATCAATTATTTTTTAAATATTCTAGCTCGTTTTAAAACATTTAACAAAAGAAACGATTTCCATTCATTAAAATTGTATTATCTTTTTTTTTTTTCCCCAAAACTGCACCAAATCTTAAATAAATTGATCAGTTACGAAAATTTTAGTGAAAAAAACACAACTTCAGCCTGGGTTCTAAATGGTGAAATGAAAACCAGAGCGTGTAGACCAAGTCTGCCCAACATTACCTATGCAAATTCTCGGATTTTCTGAGCCTGGAGGAATGGCAATATGAGCTCTGGTACATGCGACTTTTCTCGTCTTATTTCAAGTCGGAAACTCCTTTCTCTGGTCCTACTTCGTCGACTTTGTAACTTTAACTATTATTTCTTTTACCTTTTCTGTAACATATATATATTTTTTTTTGTACTTTTCTACTCAATGTAAACTTTAATTGTCTTCTTTCCTCTTGAATTTGTTTTAGTGTTTTATTTCTTCCGTGTTTTTTGTATCCCCCGGCCAAAATAAAGAGAATTCTTGTAAAATTTTACGTTCGGTAGCGATGCGAATTTGTAGAATAAAGAAAAAGAATAAATTTATCCTCTTTCTCTCTCTCCTCAGAAAAAAATGCGTTGCATAGGTTTGAGTATGAGTTAGAATGTCTGAATGACTTTTACAGAAGAGTGGTGCACGTTTTATAACTTTGAAGGTAATTTTAATTTAGCAAATCTAGAATATATTTACTCTATTTTTTTTTTTTTTTTTTTTTTGCAGATCGAATTTTTGTAATAAAATTAAATATTTGTAAGCTCGATTATTAATTATTTCACATTCCGGAAGATTTGTTTTATTAGAATACAAACTGATGTAGTAGGCTAAAAGACCTTACGTTTAGATATAAGAATAGTATATATTAAGCAAGTTAACACTTCTGGGTTCTAAAGTTATCTAAATATTTGAATACGTACTTCGATTTCTTATGTAATTCTCAGGTAATACCTCCAATGAAAGATACAAAAGTTTTGTATGAAATGAATTAGAATGATACGAGACCCATACACTAAAAATAATTTTATCCTGAATGAAGACAAATAATAAGGTTTATAAATCAAAACAAAACTTGCTAAATTCAACTCTACCAGCTGCAAAACATCAAAATGACATTATATAAGACGTATTGTACTAGAAAATATTGATAGGGAATAAAAAGTTAAACCTTATTGATAATGAAGATACATAAAGTAATATAATATTTTCTATTCCTTTTATCATTTATGTTAATACTACAAAATGACAGATTAAATAATAAATTATAAGGCCTTTAATTAATTAAAAAAATTTATTTAATTGGAAATTTTCGTAACTTGTTGGTATATATATATATGTATGGCTATAGCATGGAGTCAAGTTTGAAACCATAACTTACTTTAGGTTTGAAACCATAACTTACAACCCAATAAGTTATGAAATTCTATGCATTTTTCCTTAGACGCCTACAAATACGGCCCCTGAATGAATCAGAAAATTTGGAAAGATATTATTAGATTGCGAATTGTAATATGGTTAATTTATTATATTCTTTTTAATTTAAAAATATATTGTGATGTATTTTTATTAAACATATGTAATTTATTTTAGATCTTTTAGATCCTTGAAACATCTTTAAACAATTATTGTTCTAAAACAAATTTAAAACATATCAGAGTAAATGTTTTTGTACTGCATAATATTTATACTCTTTATTATTTTATATTCTGAAAATTCAGTTTAATACTTTGCATAATTAATCAACAATATTTTAAGTAGAAAAGTAATTTTAAATATTTTAAAGTAACTTCATAGAATATTCATTAATTATTTTCTATTTAGTGAGAACATTATTTTATATTCATGAATAAATAAATTATGTTATTTCAATACTTATCAAATTGAAATAAATTGTGTTTACAAAATTTAAGCTATATTGTTCAAAATTAAAAATAGAAAAAAAAAGCGATTAGATTTTATATTAAAAACACAAACTTAATCGAAAACATTAACATAACAATGAAGTCATAACTATTTTTGACATTTTCCTTTGTATTATTTTAAAGATTTAAAATAAAAATCTCAGATAAACAAAAAATTCAATGCTTATTTTGACTACGTTTAAAGAAAAATGAAAAGATTATTAATTTCTAGGGAATTAATCACACAAAATATTATTGTTCTGCATGCTAATCTAGCAATAATCTGGAAAAAATCATTGATTTTTATGCCCTGAAAGCTTTAATAAACTTTGAAATAGTAAACGCGAGTTAAAAAAGTGTAATTATTTTAATAAAACTCTTTTAATCCCAAACAACACAAACAACATGAATATATTTGAGTAATTAAATATTCTTTGATGAGCACAACTCGTTAATTTGGAAAGGAAAAAGAAATCTGAAAGGAAACAATTAAATCATCACAATGTTTAAAAATGAAACAATTTTTTTTTTTAATTTATTTTAGCCGGTTTAAAAACATTTAAGAAAACAAACGATTTCCATTCATTAAATTGTATTATTTTTTTCGAAATGTTTATCAAATTGATAGGTTAGAAAAATTTAAATGAAAAAAAAAAAACTCAACTGCAGCCTAGAGGTTCTAAATGGAGAAACGAAAACCAGAGCGCGTAGAGCAGTCTGCCCAATATTACCTATGCAAATTCTCGGATTTTTTTTGAGCCTGGAGGAATGGCAATATGAGCTCTGGTACATGCGACATTTCTTGTCTTATTTCAAGTTGGAAACTCATCTCTCTGGTCCTTCTTCGACTTTGTAATTTTATCCATGTTTTCTTTTGACTTTTCTCTGGGATATATATATAATATTTTTTTTTTTTTTTTTTTTTTACTTTACTACTCAATGTAAACTTTAATTTTTATTTCTTCTTGAATGTGTTTTAGTGTTTTATTTCTTCGTTCTTTTTTATAACCCCCAGGCTAAAGGAAAGACAATTTTATAAAATTTCACGTTCGGTAGCGATGCGAATTCGTAGAATAAATAAAGGAATAAATTTGTCTTTTTCACTCTCCTCAAAAACAAAAGGACTTTGCATATGTTTGAGTATGAGTTAGAATGTCTGAATGACTTTTATAGAAGAGTGTTGTACGGTTTCTAAATTTAAAAGGATTGTTAATTTAGCAAGTGGGGAATTTATTTAATATAGCGTTTTTATTTGGAGAACGATTTTTTATTAATAAAATTAAATATATGTAAGCTCATTGATTTCTAATTTTACATTCCAGAAGATTTGTTTCATTAGAGATAAATGAGTTGTCATGGAGTGAAGTTTTAACACAACACCCAATAAGTTATGAGATGTTAATAATGAGTTAAGTTATTCATTTTCCTTAGACCCCGAGAGATATTGCCCATGAATGCCCCTTTTATAAAAAAAATATATCATGGAATATTTCATATTAAACATATGTAACATTTTTAGATCAAGAGTTTCAATTTTTCCTTGGAAAAATTTTAAATTACAAGATATAAAACAATCAAACTTAAAACATATCTGAACTGTAAAAGTCATTGTGTATTTTGTTCTGTAAAATCAAACTTTTAAATTTAAAAATATATCATGGTATATTTAAATATTTTTTTAAGTACTTCATAATATATATATTATTGTTCTATCCTTTATTTTTGTACTTCATATATTATATATCTTAAAAAAAACTTCAGTTTAACAGTTTGCGTTAATCAAAAATATTTTAATTATAAAAGTTATTTTAAATGTGTTACAACAGTTTTGTGGAATATTCATTAATTATTTTCTATTTATGTATCTATATATTCTTCATGAAAAAATAATAATTTTTTTATCTCAATTCTTCTTAAGTAAAAATGGTTTGTGATTAGAAATTTTAAGCTATATTGTTTATCATTAAAATTATAAAAAAAGTGAAGGATTTTATATTAAAAACACAAACTTAATCGAAAACATTAACAAAACAATTAAGTCATAACTATATTTGACATAGTTCTTGTATTATTTTAAAAACCTTAGATTATTGAAAAAAATCAATGTTTATTTTAACTACGTTAAAAGAAAAAGAAAAGATTAATTTCTAAGAAGTTAATTACACAAAATTTTATTGTTCTGCATGTTAATCCATAAAAGATAATAGTATCCGGAAATTTCATTCATTTTTATGCCCTGAAAGCTTTACAACACCTCTTTGAAATAATAAATTCGAGTTAAGAAAAAAATGTAATTATTTTAATAAAACGTTTTAATTCCAAACAACAATTACAGCATTGATATCTTTGAGTAATTACATATTAATTGATGAGCACCACCTGTTAATATGGAAAGGAAAGAAATCTGAATGGGAACAATTAAATCATCACAATGTCTTAAAAATTTATCCATATTTTTTTTTAATATTCTGGCCGGTTTTAAAGCATTCAACCAAAGAAACGATTTCCATTCATTAAATTGCATTATGTCTTTTTTTCAAAAGTGCACGACATGTTCAGCAAATTGATCAATTAGGAATATTTTAATGAAAAAAAAAATCGCAGCTGCAGCCTCAGGATTCTAAATGGTGAAATGAAAACCAGAGCAAGTCTGCCCAATATTACCTATGCAAATTCTCGGATTTTTCTGAGCCTGGAGGAATGGCAATATGAGCTCTAGTACATGCGACATTTCTTGTCGTATTTCAAGTCGAAAACTCATCTCTCTGGCCCTACTTCGTCGACTTTGTAACTTTATCCATGTTTTCTTTTGCCTTTTCTCTGATATATATATATATATATATATATACACGTATTTTTTTTACTTATCTACTCAATGTAAACTTTAATTTTTTTATTCTGTTCTTGAATTTGTTTTAGTGCCTTATTTCTTCGTGCTTTTTCTAACCCCCGGCCAAAGGACAGAGAATTTTATAAAATTTTACGTTCCGGAGTGATGTGAATTTGTAGAAGAAAAAAAAGGAATAAATTCGTCTTCTTTCTCTGTCCTAAAAAAACAAATGTCCGTTGCATATGTTTAAGTATGAGTTAGAATGTCTGAATGACTTTTACAGAGAAGTGGTGTACGTTTACTAAACGTAAAGGTAATCTTAATTTAGCAAATGGAGAATTTATTTAATCTAGTTTTTTTTAATGGTAGAACGAATTTTTATTAATAAAATTAAATATTTGTAAGCCATTTTATTTCTAATTTTACATTTCAGAAGATTTATTTCATTAGAGATAAAACGGACATACTATAGTATTTGAAAAGTACCTTAAGTTTAAAAATATGAATGGTATATATTAAGCAAGTTAACACTTCGTGTTCTAAAATTATTTAAATTTTTAAATATTTATTTCAATTTTTTATGTATGTCTCACGTATTATTGATAATGAAAGTTAAAAAGTTTTGTGTGAAAGGAATTATTGATACCAGTGGACTAAAAATATTTTATCCTGATTGCAGACATATTATAAACGATTATGAATCTCAACAACACATGCTGGCATAAACACAACAATCTCTAAGGCATCAAAATGGCATTATTAAGATATACTATAATGGAAAATTTTATGTGCAATAAAAAATAAATCTAATTTAGAATGAAAACACGTAAAGTGCTATGATTTGTCCTACTTTCATTTACAATTTACTTTAATGCTACAAAAGGCTGATTTAATAATAAATCATAAAATCTTTAATTAACTAGTCAAGCTTCAAACACAGCACCCAATAATTACAACATTTGTAAGATGATATGCATTTTCTCATAGACCGCTGGAGATATTGCTCATGAATAAATCAGAAGATTTTGAAGCCCATTATTATATTGCGAAATGTAATACAGTCATTGAAAAAAATTCTATCAATTTAAAAATGTGTGATGGAATATTTACATTAAATATTTGTAATAATTTTATACCAGGATTTCCAATTTTTCCTTGAAACAATAATATACAAAATATAAAACAATTATTGTTCTAAAATAAAATTAAAATCTATCTGAGTAAATCTTTATTGAACTTTACAATATTAATGGGATTTATTTCATATCCTTGAAAAAGTCAGTTTAATACTTTCCATAATTAATTAAAAATATTTTAATTAGAAAAGTTGATTTAAAACAGTTTAATGCGATATGCATTAATAATTTTCTATTTATGGAGAACATTATTTTATATTTTTCATGAATAAATAAATTATGTTATCTCAATACTTCTTAAATTAAAATAGTTTGTGATTAGAAAATTTAAGGTAGATTGTTTATCATTAAAAGTAGGAAAAAAAAAAAACGATGTAGTTTATATTAAAAACACTAACATAATCGAAAACATTAAAATAACAATGAAGTCATATCTATTTTTGACATATTCCTTGCATTATTTTAAAGATTTAAAATCAAAATCTCAGGTTAATGAAAAATACAATGTTTATTTTAACTACGTTCAAAGGAAAAAAAAAAAGATTATTAATTTCTTGGGAATTAATCCCACAAAAATATTATTGTTCTGAATGTTAATCTATAAAAAGTAATAGAAAATTCATTGATTTTTACATCCTGAAGGCTTTTAATAAGACTTGAAATAAGCTTTGAAACAATAAACGCGACTTTAAAAAATGTAATTTTTTTATTAAAACGCTTTTAATCCCAAACTACAATTAAAACATCCATATCTTTGAATAATTAAACATTCATTGATGAGCACAACTCGTTAATATGGAAATTGAAAAAAATCTGAAAGGGAACAATTAAATAATCACAATGCCTTAAAATTGTATCAATTTTTTTCAAAAACCATTCTAGCCGGTTGTAAAACATTCAACAAAGAAATGATTTCCATTCATTAAATTGCATTATCTTTTTTTCTGAAAGTGCAGAAAATTTTCAGCAAATTGATCAGTTAGGAAAATTTTAATGAAAAAAAAAAAAGAAAAAAAACTGCAGCCTGGGGGTTCTAAATGGCGAAATGAAAACCAGAGCTCGTAGAGCAAGTCTGCCCAATATAGCCTATGCAAATTCTCGGATTTTTCTGAGCCTGGAGGAATGGCAATATGAGCTCTGGTACATGCGACATTTCTTGTCTTATTTCAAGTAGGAAACTCATCTCTCTCGTCCTTCGTCGACTTTGTAACTTTATCCATTTTTTCTTTTTACCTTTTCTGAGATATATATATATCTATATTTTACTTTTCTATTCAATGTAAACTTTTAATTTTTTTTTCCCTTCGTGTTGAATTTGTTTTAGTGCTCTTTGTAACCCCCTTCCAAAGGAAAGTAAATTTTCTAAAATTTTACGTTCGGTAGCGATGTAAATTTGTAGAACAAAGAAAGGAAGAAATTTCTCTTTTTTTTCTCTCTCCTTAGAAAAATTCCTTTGCATATGTTTGAGTATGAGTTAGAATGTCTGAATGACTTTTTACAGAAGAGTGGTGTACGTTTTCTAAATTTAAATCTAATGTTAATGTAACAAATGGAGAATTTGTTTCATCTAGCATCTTTCATTTGTAGGACGAATTTTTATTAATAAATTTAAATATTTGTTATCTCGTTTATGTCTAATTTTGCATTCCAGATGAATTTTTTCATGAGGGATAAAACGAACGTAGGAGTTTGAAAGCACTTTAAATTTAAAAATAATAATTGTATATGTTAAGCAAATTAACACTTCTGGGGTCTAAAAGTATCTAATTTTTTAAACATTTATTTCGATTTCTTATGAAGGTCTCGTTTAATACTTATAATGAAACTAGAAAAGTTTTGTATGAAATGATTTACCATGGTATGATATCCATACACTAAAAATATTTTTATTCCAAGGAAAAAACAAATAATAACTATTATAAATCTAAATAACACGTGCTCGCATCAACCCTACCAGTTGTAAAGCATCAAAATGACATTAAATAACAAGTATACTGTACTAGAAAATTGTTACGTGCAATAAAAAGAAAATCTATTTGTGAATGAAGTCACGTAAAGTGCTATATATTCCTAATTCCATTTGTAATTTACTGTAATGTTACAAAAGGTCTGATTGAATAATAAATTATAAAACCATTAATTAACTAAAAAAAGTAATTGGGAAATTTTCGTAGCGTTTCGCTGTATATATGGAGAACTAGCATGGAGTCAAGTTTTAAACCCAGTAAGTTATGTGATGTTATGCATTTTCCTTTAGACCGCAACAGATATTGCCCATAAATGAATCAGATGATTTGAAAACACATTACTAGATTGCGAAATGTAATATAGTCATTGAGAAAGAAAAATTTAAATTTAAAAATATATAATATGGTGTATTTATATTAAAGATATGTAATATTTTTTTATCAGGTCTTTCAATTTTTCCTCGGAACAACATTAAATTACACGACATAAAACAGTTATTGTTCTAAAACAACTTAAAACCTATCTGAGTAAATTTTTTGTACTTCATAATATTCGTATTTATTTCATAACTTTGAAAACTTCACTTCAATAATCTCCATAATTAATTATATAACATTTATAAATATTTTAAATATTTTAAAACAGTTTTATGGGATATCCATTAATTATATTCTATTTATGGAGTAAATTATTGTATATTCCTCACAAAAAATAAATTATATTATAATTCTTAAAATTAGAATAGTTTTTGATTAGAAAATTTCAGCTATATTGTTTATCATTAAAAGTAGAAAAAAGTGAAGGAGTTTATATTAAAAACACTAAATAACTCTTAAATTAAAATAGTTTGTGATTAGAAAAATTAAGCTGTATTATTTATCATTTAAAGTAAAAAAAAATGATATGGAATTTATACTAAAAAAAAAAAAGAACTTTATCTAATAACATTAAAGTCAAAACTATTTTTGACATATTAAATTATGTCAAAACTATTTTTGACATTATTAATTATTATTTTATTAAAAATATTAATTAATAATGTATAAATATTTATTTTTAAAGATTTATATTATTAAATTATTTTAAAGATTTAAAATAAAAACCTCAGATTACTGAAAAATACAATGTTTATTTTAACCACGTTAAAAGAGAAATAAAAGATTAATTTCTAGGGAATTAATCACTCAAAATATTATTGTTCTGCATGTTAATCCAAACAAAGTAATAATCTCGGAAAATTCATTGATTTTTATGTCCTGAAGGATTTAACAACACATAAAATAAGGTTTGAAATAATAAACTAGAGTTAAAAAATGTAATTAATTTTAAAAAACGTTTTTAATCACAAACAACATTTACAACATCCCTATATTTGAGTAATTAAATATTCATTGATGAGCATCACCTGTTAATATGGAAAGAAAAAAAGCCTGGAAAAGCCTTTCTGAGCCTGGAGGAATGGCAATATGAGCTCTGGTACATGCGACATTTCTTGTCTTATTTCAAGTCGGAAACTCATCTCTCTGGTTCTTCGTCGACTTTGTAACTTTATCCATGTTTTCTTTTGCCCTTTCTCTGTATATATTTTTTTTTTACTTTTCTACTCAATGTAAACTTTATTTTTTTTTTCTTTCTTCATGAATTTGTTTGAGTGCTTTATTTCTACGTGCTTTTTTGTAACCCCCGGCCAAAGGAAAGATAATTTTATAAAATTTTACTTTCGGGAGTGATGTGAATTTGTAGAATAAAGAAAGGAATAAATTTCTCTTCCTTTTGTGTCCTCAGAAAAAATATCCGTTGCATATGTTTGAGTATGAGTTAGAATATCCGAATGACTTTTGCAGAACAGTGGTGTACGTTTTCTAATTTTAATGTAATGTTAATTTAGCAAATGGAAAATTTATTTCTTCTAGTTTTTTTGTTATTTGCAGGACGAATTTTTGTTAACAAAATTAAATATTTTTTGAAGATCGTTATTTCCTTATTTTACATTCCTAAAGATTTATTTCTTTAGAGATAAAAAGGACATGCAAAAATAGTGGAAAACTAACTTAAGTTTAAAAATATGAATGTTTATACTAAGCAAGTTAACACTTCTGGTTCTAAACTTATCTAAATTTTTAATTATTTATTTTGATATCTTATGTAAGTCTCAGGTAATACCAAAAGGAAAGCTAGGAAAATTTTAAGTATGGCTAAGTAAATTTTTTAATCACAATCTATTTTAATTTAAGAAGTATTGATGTAGCACAATTTATTTATTTATGAGGAATACAAAATAATCTAAATTTGAAATAACTTTCTATAGGTATTTAAATACAATGACGGTATGAATGTATAGGTTACGTGTGCGTTTGTCTGCCGAATGACGAAAGAGGTGGCCTTATAAAATAACTATTTATGTATTGTTTTATTTACTTAGTCTTTTGATATATTATAACACCGTTCAAGAACAATATGCAAACTTAGAAATTATTTGCTTAATGATCGTATTTTCGTATGTGCAAATGTTTTTGTATGTATGTGACTTTAAAATCAATCAGTTTGCAAAGTTGTGAATTCGTGCATTCAAACTCATCACACAAACTTGTTGGCTGCCGATCAAAAGAGATAAAATATAAGGAAGACACAAAATGTTTTACTTGCTTTGTAAATAAAAATTATATAATGTCTTAACTAATCAAATTTAATTTATTAATAAATAAATAAAAAGTGTTTGATGTTTATCAATGTGTTCAATAAAAAATAATGGTTCAGTTTAAGTTCAATTTTTTTTTCAAATAAAAAATTTATTGAAAAGTTGAAAATATTTAAGTTATTAACATTATATATAAAAGTTATTAACTATCATTAAATATAAAACAAAGGAAAAGGATCAATTTTATTGCGCTAATATTAAAAAAAAACTCACGCTTAAGGAATCATAATATTTATGACATTGTAGAAATTCAGTTGTTTTAAATTATTTGCCACAAAACTGTAAAACAAACCACTGAATATATTAAAACAATAAAAAAATACCCATTTCAAAGACAATATTATTTCACAGATTAAATCCAATTTAATTTATTACTAAATAAATAAAAAGTACTTGATGCTTATCAATGTGCTCAATAAAAATAATGGTTCAATTTAGGTTCTTAATGAATTATTATTACAGGTTCAATTGAGCATCGATAAAAATTTATAGAAAAGTTAAAAATATTAAAAGTTATTAAAAAAAGTTATTATTTATTTAAATTTAAAACAATGTAAAAGGATCAATTTTAAGGTGCTAATTATAAAAAAAACACTTTTAAGGAATCATCATATTTATGACAATGTGCAAATATGGTCGTTTTAAATTATTTCCAACAAAACTGTAAAACAAACCACTGAATATATTAAAACAATAAAAAATACCCATTTCAACGACAATACCATTTCACAGATTCACGACAATACCCTCAATCTGAGATCCACACATGTGCGATAATCTAAATTTTAATTAGAAACGACTTCTGCAGCAAGAAGGAAAATAATTTTTCCAGAAAAAGTTATTATATCCATGTTTCCCCCAAAATTAGAAATTGCTAAGTAAGGAACAAGTTCCAGTCATTATCCCGAAACATTTACAACTTTCATGGCAAAATTAAAAAAAAAAAGACACTGCAATATCTGATAGACATTGAAAGGGAATGTTTTTATGCTAATAGGACATCGGAACTTGCATAATGATCTGTTACAATAATCCTTTTGGCTAATCCAATTGGGAGGAAGATATTTTTCACGAAGGACTCAAGAAAAACTGAAAACGTGTCCCTTAAATCCAGTCAGCTCACACAATAATTATCACAAATGGGACTTTCCTTGTAACAGCGAAGCACATGCTGTAAATCCCTTTAGTTCTTTCCTAATTGCATTTGTATGTAAAAAAATGGCATTATGGAACTCAAAAAGAAACTAGAGACGACGTAAGAAAAAAAAAAAAAAAAAAAGAACGAAATTATTTGAAAGAACTAAGCGCTCGAGATAAAACGGTCTAGATGATGATGGTGATTATTATTAGCTACCCTTGCATTAGACGTTTTTCTATTTTAAGCATGTATTGTTGATTTTTTTTGTGAATCGTGGAATAATAATGTAAGTTTTTAATTTTTTAATGAATATTTATGCTTGCTTATTGTTTCATAAACTTGAGAAACTTTTTTAACTCTCAGTAAAAAATTAAAAAAAAAAAATCTATGTTAGAAACTTGAAATTTTGCACTAATATTTATTATATATAAGATAGAAATGTGGCATAATTTTTTAATGTAAAAAAATTGTTTTAAAGAAAAGTTTTAATGAATATGAGGGTTTTATAGCTGTTAAAACGACAATTTATTATTAACTAATAGTTAATAATAAATAACTAGTTAAATAAGTAATTTTTATGAAAAACTGTTCTATTTAAAGATATGTGTTTTGACAATGTATTTTAGTCGTGAAACTTCATTTCCTTAATATTTTTTTTTATTGAAATGATACATTTTGAAATTGATGAAAAATCAATTATTAATGAACGAGTTAAATATTTATTAAATTGAATTCAAGGAAGATTTTAAATGAAGTGATAAACAATCAATTAAGTAATAAATAATAATTAATCAATTAAATAAAAGTTTTCATGTAAAATGAAACAAACGAATATATTATCAATAAAATGTACCAAAAACAGTAAAGTGACACATATTTTTAAAAAATAAATTACTATCTGCAGAAAATTCGATGAATTTTAAATATTAATTTTCCAAATAATAAAGAAAAATTATGATTCAGAATATTTAAAAAAAAAACCATTTAATTCATTTTTTACATTTATTATTTTTAATACTAACTCAAATATAATAAAAATGTTCAATTTTGATACTGTATAAGTATCATAGTACTATCTGATATGTATCATATATTATAATATATTATCTGATACGTGACATATGATATCATATAATATATCATCTGATACGTATCACAGTATTAAATTTCTTATTTTTAGCCCAATCATATTTGAAAGGCTAAGTGCTCGAGATAAAATGGTCTAGATGATGATCGTAATTATTATTAGCTACCCTTGCATTAGACGTTTTTCTATTCTAAGCATGTATTGTTGATTTTTTTTTATTTGAATCGTGAAATAATAATGTAAGTTTTTAATGTTTTAATGAATATTTATGCTAGATTATTGTTTCATAAAATTTATTTCTTCTTGGTAAAAAAAAATTTAAAAAAGTATGTTAGAAATTTTAAACTTTGCACAAATATTTATTATATGTTACAACTTTTTAATATTATTTTGAATATGTGACAGAAAATTTAATGAATGTAAGGGTTTTATATAAATTGAATAGGCGATTTATCATTCATTTATTTAGATTACTGTTTTATTTAATTTAATGAACTTTTTATTATATTTTTTATAATTATTTTTATTAATTATTTTTATTAAAATCTATTATATTTAAAAACAGATGTTTTGACAATGTGTATTTTAAGAATGGAAAATCATTTTTTATTTTATTTTTTTTACTGGAAAGATAAAATTTATCTGAAGAATTAAATTAATGGAATAAAATCAATCATTAATGAACAAGTTAAATATTTACTAAATAAAATTCAATCAAGATTTTTAATGAAGTAATAAGCAATAAATTAAGTAATAAATTGTAATTAATCAACTAAACAATTAACTTTCATCTTTTGCATGCAAAATAAAACAAATGAATATGTTGTCAGTAAAATGTACCAAAATCAGTAAATTCATTCATATTTTTAAAAATAAATTAATGTCTAAAGAAAATTTGATAAATTTTAAATATATATTTTTCAAATAAAAATAAAAAAAATTGTGATACATAATATTTTCCAAAAAACATTTAATTAAACAATTTTAATTTTTTTTTATTAAATATTATTATATTTAAAGACACGTGTTTTGACAATGTGCATTTTAGGCATGAAAATTAATTTCTTAACTTTTTTTATTAGAAAGATAAATTTTCTCTGAAGAATTAAATTGATGAAATAAAATCAATCATGAATGAAAAGTTAAATATTTAACAAGTTAAATTCGTTCCAGAAATGAAGTGATATTCAACAAATTAAGTAATAAATTGCAATTAATCAACTAAACAATAAACGTTCTCTAATTTTCATCTAAAATAAACAAACAAAAATGTTGTCTGTAAAATGTACCAAAAACAGTCAAGTCATACATATTTTTACGAATAACATATTATCTAAAAAAATTAATATATTTTAAATATATATTTTTCAAATATAACAAAAGAAAATTATGATGCATTATATTTTCCAAAATAACATTTAATTCGTTTTTACATTTATTATTTTTAATACTAACTGAAATATATTAAAAATGTGTAATTTTGATACTCTATACTTGTCATAGTATGTATCTGATACGTATCACATAAAATCATATGATACGTGTCATAGTACATATCTCATACGCATTGATAACATAGAATATAGCATCTGATACGTATCATTATACGTGATTAATACGGCTCATATGATATCATATATATATATATTATTTGATACGTATAATAAAAGAAAAATTATGATACATAATATTTTTTAAAATAACATTTAATTCATTTTTATTGCATTTATTATTTTTAATAATAACTCAATTATAATAAATATGCTCAATTTTGATACTGTATACTATCATAGTATGAATATGAAAAGTATTATATAATATCTACTGAAACTTACATCATAAGGTATGATATGATATCATATGTGTCTGATACGTATCATATATCAGTATATTATATGATACGTATCATAGTAATAAGTTTCTTACTTTTTTAATAGAATTGAAGTATTCAAATACATTTAGTATTTAAAAGTAAAAACATGATATCGAAAAATTGAAGTATTTAACAATATATTTTTTAAATTTTAATTATGATGCAACTCACCCACACAAATAATAATTAATCAAGCTGAAATTGAATCTTTTTTCTTATCAAAACATCCTAATATATAAAAAGTAAAGTCAGCTCAATATCGGAAAGTAAAGTTATAAAAGGAATGAAAAATTATTCTGTAATTATAGCAAATCAATTCAAAGTTTCCAACCGATGAATTGATTTTTCGGTCACATTTTCAGCCGCAAATTGAAGGGAGCCATTGATAGCAATTGGCGTTTTTAAGTTTATATAAAAAAAGGCTTTGATAGAAGAAATAAAAATAAAACTATGAAGAATATTTCTTTAAAACGTCTTTTCTGTAGTAAAGAGTTCGTTTTTTGATTTGAAATTGTTTAAATATTTTGTAATAATGTACACAAGAACATATTCTGATATCGACTTCGTAAATGATGAAAAATAAGAAAATTAAGAAAAAAAAAATATTCCATTAATAAAGATGTACTTATATTTCCACTAATATTTCTATTATTTTAAGTGAGAAGACTTAAATACTTCTATTTGAGCCCACTTTAAATACGTATCATAGTACGTATCTGATACGTAACATATGTTATATAATATATCATATGATACATATCATATATCGTATAATATATTATTCATTAGGTATCATACTACATATTTGATATGTATTTTATCATATCATATAATATATCATCTGATACGAATCATACATACCTTTGAATAAACTTTAACTAAAATTAAAAATGGAACAAATTGTTATTTTAAAATATTGTACGTCATTAATGGATAACATGTTACAAAATTAATATTATTCAATTTAAAACCTAAATTTTGAATTTACAACTCAGTTAAATTTTATTAATTTTTTTGTAATTTAAATTTAAAATGATATTACAAATTGTTCAAACTATTATCTGAAAATTTGTAATTAAATTGATATTTTATTTTATACGTTATACATTTTTATTTGCTGAAACTTGGCATCTTTGATTATTTTATTATTTAATTATTTATTTATTCATTTTTTCCTATGTGGTAATTTTAGTCATTCTTCACTGGCCCGATTAAATTGTAGCAGATCCAGCGTTATCCAGTGTGTATAATTTTTTAAAAAAAATGGGATAATCATGGTTTGATATTAAAAAATTGATTCCACTGAAACATTAACACAAATTGGAACTGTTTTGTTGCAGTTTCTTGTATTAATTTAAAAGCTAATAAGAGATCATCAATAAATATAGATTAGTTATCACTAAAATTTCTTCCGGATGTCAATGTTCATTTCCTTTTTCTTCACTAGGAAAGGAAGGAAGTAATTTACTTCTGAAATGAGCAAGCAGAGCTTCTCAAGGTCAATAAAAAATGCATTAATAAAAAGAAGTCTGCTGTAACTATAAAGCTAAAGAGTTAATGAAAAATTATTGAATAAATATTATGTATCAATGTAGATTGACTTCAAGTGAAGGGGCTAGCAATAAAATGCAAATTCAAAAAAATTAAAAAACAGCATCGTGTAATTGATTACTTCTGCAATTTTATGCATTATTTAAAATATCATTGCTAAATTATTTTCTATTTATTGTACTTTTATTTGCATTTTGGTTGTACGTTCGACATTGACCTGTTCCTTTAGTTGTCACTTCCAGCAGTTACCCTATTGTTTTGCGGACTTACTTTTACCCTTATTATATTCCTTTTATTATTTCTCTTTTTATTTAATTTAAAAAAATCTCGTATTCTTATTTTTTTATTTTACCCTTATTTGCATTTTTTAATTCTAGGGACTGTACCTATTCACTCATCATGTTGCCTCTATAAAATGTTTCCTTTTATTCCAACGTTTCTCATCTATGAGATAGGCTTTTAAGGCCCCTTCAGGGCCAATGTAACCTCGAGAACCCACCGCGCCTGTCGGCCTTCTTAGAGCTATGTGGTATATTACCTGTTGGAATGGTGAGTGTGGGACTCGAGTATACCATGATCCATACCTCGCTTATAATGGGATCGATAATGTCTTCCAGGAGAACATTTTGAAATAGCTGCCACGCATTAGAATGTCATATAAAAGAAAACCCAGAGAACTACCACCAGGCAAACTGAACACTTATTTGAGATGACTTCACACACACTATCTCAATTTCTATCAAGTCTACTCGTTTCTGAAAGAAGTGACTATAGTCATTCCGCCACCGGATTCGCACCTCAGCCCTCCTGCGTTAGTTGCTCACGTTGACACTGGGTCACGAGATGGTCATACAAAAAATTCACGAGGTGTATATGTTACAATTTACCTTAAACATTTATTTCAATGTGGTAACTATAACTTATGATGCCAACGGAATCCGATCCGCTACCTCATTCATGTTAGCTAGATGCATTAACACTAGACCTCAAAATGAGTTTTATCTAAATAATATTTAGATTGTTTTTTCTAAAAACAATTCATGTATTTCTTATTTTGTTGCCTAAGAAAAACATTCACATAAGCAGATAAAGAGAGAAGATAAAAAAAAGATAAATGCTAATTTAATATAGCTGTTTCGCAAAGCCATGTTTACGTTAAATTAAAGCGTAGCTTAGATGCATAGAAAAATTTCCTGGTTTTCTAATTTTGTTCCCATGCATTGGGATCGATAAAAATAATAATTTTTTTTTTCTAATGTAGACATGGTTATGTTTTTCTCCCTTTTCTTAGAAGTATAACTATTTCGTGTGTAGGATGAATTTTAAAACTTTCCCAAATACTTTAATGATTCAAAACGCGCAAAAAATAAATTTATTTTATTAAAGTTTCAAATGACACCTCGCTTTTTCTCCTTCTATGGAGATTAAATATCTTAAAAGTAAAATTACTTTTATGTAAAAATTTTACTATGCAAAACTATATAGTGTATTGTATTAGACGCGTCATTTGTTTTTTGTGCAGCTGGTTCTGGGTGTGGTCAGATTGAAGAACACATATTTAAAAACACATAGCTTTATTTATACGCGCACAAATTCCGCATACACATACATTAAAGATATACAATATTTAACTCATTTAAAACATCTAATTATTCATTTGTGGATGGATTCTACTTCAAGCTGTCGGGATGAGAGATTGTAATTCAGCGCCAATTGCGCCAGTCTCGGTGTTTGTTCTCTCTGGCAAGAGTCTCGATGCCTACAGACGATTTGCTCCTGCATGCCGCAAGGGACTCTCTTGCAGTGCGTAGGAGGAAACATGGTTGCGTGGTTGGAACCACGATTACGGTATATATGCGTACCACGTAGAAGGGGAAGTATGCATTTCAAGAGATTTTCTGGAAGAACCATTAACCATAGCATTTATATGAAGTGTCAGAGAAATGCCGATTGTCGATACGAGTTGGATGAACAGCAACTAATTCACTACAAAATATAATTTTTATTCAAGTAATTACTGTACTAGTGCATTTAATTTTTACCAAACAGCTTACAAACTAGTATTCCCATTGACCGCAATTTTGATAATAAAAAAAAAAAAAGCAATGGAAAAGTAATACCTAAAAAATGAGAAACGAAAAAAAATTTCAAATAAAAATATAATTAAAATATAATATTTTGGAGGAATAACCTGGCCTTTTTCTCCAGTTGTAAATAATTTGTAGAACACACTAATGCTCGGGTTCGATTTAATTGGTGATAATCATTATTTAAAAAAATGTAGACTTGATGCAGATTATAACAAAACTGCAAGCACTAATTGACTGCTGTTTTAAAATGATTTAATACGATAAACAACTATTGGGAAGCAGCACGAAAAGCTAAAAGTATTTTTGAAAAGCATTATTTTCCAATATGGCACTTTTGGGGGAATGGTAAATAAACATACTGAAGGGTTGTCCAAGGTAACAATTAAAAATTCCATGTAATAAGAACATTTAAAGAAATAGCAGCCTTAAATAATTTTTAAAAAAAAAAGTACCACGTAACGTATTTTTGATACTGTGATAATTATTGTAGAGACTAATTTTAAATTGTTAATTAAATTAAGATCTAATTCGAATTTTCTTCATGTTAATTTTTGTGTATTTTTTTCAAATTTACGAAAAATATATTTTTGTGTCCATTTCAATAAAATACTTTATCTTGAATTATTTCTAAATGAAGAAGGCTGACAGCCCTACGCGTGGCTCAATTGTAACATACTCTGCTGGGGAGCATTAGGGCGGATGTTTCATCCGCTCGCGGCTTTGTTTTTAGTTGTGATGTTTTGCATCTTGCATTGTTAGGCGGACTACCTGGTGAGAGGGTTCCGGTTTTCCTCCCGTATGATATGCAAATGCGGGTTAATTCCTCCTGGAAGGCTCTTCAGTGACAAGTTAAATTTCTACCTCTAGGCGCTTCCATAACAGCAGCTGCCGACCATTCCATGAGAACTCACTGCTTCATGAGCTTGGTCTAGATGTTGCTGTTGACCAAATGGGTTAAAAACAATTTAATGTAACAATCAAAAAGCAAAAAAGTTCAAGGTATCTGCAAAATCTCCAAGGATTAAAATGGAAATGGGTTTCAATCATTGGAGATTTTGCAGATACTTTTGATTGCATTTTTAACCCATTTGGTCACAGATGCTCATGAGTGTCTAAATTTTTAAATTACAGATGCAAAGTGTATAAATGTTTTTAAATACAACGATGAATTACCGTTATAATATTAAATCGTTTAAATATTATTTCCTCTCACTGTAATCTAATAAAAATCTCAGACAAAAAATTTAAATAATACAGCGAAATAAAAAAAAAAAAGCAATCAATTGATGCTATAATTAATGCCGGTTTTAAATAGCTTTATATTTCTTACAAATTCTTTCAAGCAAATAATTAAGATTATAAGTTTAAAATAGTACTAATTTTTTAAATATATTTTGTATAAAATTAGATGATGTTATTTTGCTTTTTTTCATTATGCATACCGTAAAAATTTAATCAGAAAGACTCGTTTTTACTATGAAATGAAACATTGATATTTGTCAGAAAATAAATATACACAAAATATTGAAACCTTAAATATGCTTGCTTCATAATATTGAAACGTATTCAGAAAACTAAATTCGAGATTGGAAGGAACTTCGAGATATAAAACAATAAAAAAATTTAATTTAATTTAAAAAATGTGGGATGTGTTTAAATTTCAAAAGCTCACGTCAAATCCTGTTACAGAATATTTGATAAAAATAATATATTTAGCTTTTTTATAAATCCATTCTGTTATAATACTTTTGAAGAAACGAGTTATGATTTTAAATTCAAATGCATATAGATACATCGCGATTTCGAATGAATACAAATAGAATCAATTTAAATATTTGTATTAAATATTTTAAATATTTATTTCTACTTTTTGTACTACACATAACAAAAACACAAAGAAAAATTTATATATTTTCCGCTTACAGAGATAGTTTGGTAAATTCTTTTTTGTGGTTAAATCATATCTTTACATTAAAAAAAAAAAAAAACGTATATTCCTTTAAGAGTCTGTATCATTTGGATTTATTTTAACAGAAATTTCCTTGCATTTATGCATCTCATAAGATAAAAAAACTCAGTTTGACATTCACAAACAATGAGAAACCATCGTGAAATTAGACGAATCTATTGGTTTGTAAGCAATTATAAAAACTCTTACCAGAGAGAAAGCTCAAATATGTATTGCTATACGAGGGAGGATTGATAAGTTTCCGGCCTGACCTAGAGATGGCACCAGCTATCTAATATTTCACCGTCAGTCTATAATGCTATCCTTTACTAACCGGACAGTCATTTATTTAGTGTACCTTTGACAGCCTTATAAGCATACGAATAAAGTGGCTATGATGACAATGGGCAAAAAGGAAGAACGAGCCATTATATTACTACTATGCCCAAAAAATAAGACCAATTTTCAAATTAAAATTCCCGGGGCTTATGGAATTTTTTTTAAAATTTGTTTTCTTTTTTAGGTTGCTGGCACTGTCTTTGATATCTGTGTGAAATTTGACGTCAAAATATCCATTAGTGTTTAAGTGACGCTTGGCTTTGTGAGACACTAAAACTGTTTCCGGTGATTTTCTAAATGTCTGATTGAATTGAGTAGAGAACTTGCATTAAATTTTGTTTGCTCGAAACGTATAGAATGTTGCAAAAGGCATTCCTGTATCAAAAAGAAATGTTTAGAAGTGGTATAAAAAGTCCAAAGAAAGTAGAGACTGCGTTGAAGACGAAGAGCCCTCTGGTCAACCATCAACCTCAATTGACGAAACTCACGTCCAAAAATTAAAGATTTGGTGCCTGAAAACCGTCGCTTTACAATTACAGACCTTGCTGATGATGTTGGAATTTCAAAAGGATCGGTCAATTCCATTTTGGGCCTCAAACGCCTCAAATCTCGATTTGTACCGAAAAATTGAATGCGCCAGTTTCCACTGCATTGATTCTTTGTGACTCTTTCGCCAAAAATGTAACCCATATCTTTCCACAACTACCGTATTCACACCATGCGATTTTCTGGTTATTCGCTAATCTCAAAGACAACCCCGGGATCAGCGTTTTGAGTCGATTGAAGAGATTCAATGTGAATAAGCGCGCGTTGAAGACCATCCCTGCCGATGACTTTTTAGCAGGAGCATTGAGGATAGGAAATAAAGTTGGCATAAGTGCATTTGGTCCTGAGGGGATTACTTTGAAGGCTATGAAATAAATTTGGTAGAATAAATAAAAGGTTTTAGAAAAAAAAAAATAATTGGTCTTACTCTTTGGGCACAGCAGTATATAAAATTTCAGGACAATCGCTTATTTATTTCTTTAATAGCATTTTAAAGCGATACGAATAAAATGACTTTGATGACAAAATGGAAATAATAGCTATTATACTATACAGGGTGATTATAATTAAAATCCCATTTTCAAAATGCTTTAAAAAAGAACCGCTCGCCACAATGAGTTCAAATTTGAACTGAAGATACTTCAAAAAGGGTTAAATGGTACGACATCAAAAAAAGTTCCAAAGTAAATTAATAGATGGTGCTTTAAGAGGCATAAAGAAAGTGAATTCGGCTGCCAGTGATATTTTGATTCGAAATTACAATGCATTTGGCATGAATTGCAAAATCAAACCAACCACGTTTTTCCAAACCAACTATAGTGTTGAATGTGCTTGATTGTGTCGGTTTTTTAGATGGAAAAATGACTTCCAAGTCATTAAACAGTTGTGACACTGTTAGTGGAAAGCCCATCCACCACGGCAAGGCACACCAAATTGGATGGGAAAAATCGTTGAAACCTTTTTTGGAACTTTATTTCATGCCGTATCGTTCCTAACTTCTTAAGTATCTTCAGTTCAAATTTGAACTCATTGTGACCAGTGTTTATTTTTTTTTTACAGCATTTTGAAAGTGGGAAAGTGGAAAATCATCCTGGAATGTGGGAAACGCTGAACGCTTCTTCACATCAAATATATAATAGACTCGTGAAACTAATAGACTGTTTTCCACCAAATTCAACGATAAAACAATGGATTTCTGAATTAAAAATAATATCATATTAGAATTAACGATGAATCTGGCTCCAGATGCCCAGTTGAAGTTACAATTATCGAAATCATAGGGGCAAAACATATAAACTGCTGGAATACCGTACATTTAAACTGAAAGATAGCTAAAACTTAATAAAAATAACAAAAGAACGTATGGAGAATGCATAATTTGAAATGCAGAAGTTCTCAGCCAGGTGGTGTTTCCCGTTTGGAAATTTTTTAAGAAAACTATTTCAACTGAGGGTTTAGACCTGTATAAGCGGAAAACACAATTCATTTTTGCTTCGATTCTTAACTCTTGAATGTAAACAACTGCGTAAACAATGGACAGAGGCTATCGGACCCACCAAGAAGAAAGCAAAAATTACTTTGCCAACCAACGAGGTTATTGTGTCTATCTTCTGAGATGGAAAAGGAATTATATTGATTAATTATAAACATCAATTGTGACTACTACACAAATTTTTCTCAGCGCTTGGAAAAGGAGGTTAATATTACTATTTTATTTCACAATGTCAATGCTCCAGCACATTATTCAATAGCAGCAGTGGCTAAAATCACTGAATCAATGCTTGATTGCTTGAATGAATAACAATGAATTGCTTGTTCATCCACCGTATAAGCTAGATTCACCTAACGACTTCAGTCCTTTTCCTAAACTCAAACACAAGCTTGGTGGACAACATATTTGCCATCAACGATGAGTTTATTGACACTGTAAACAGATATTTTGAGGGCTTGCCAAGTTATTTTATAAAAATTATATTATTAAATTAGAGCACTGATTTGAAAGAGTATTACTCTTTGAGGAGATTTTGTTGAAAAATAAAGGCAATAAATAAATAAATAAAATGTTGTTTTCTTTAACATACCGTTAACATATTAGCCTATTCCAGTATTGTCTAACACTTGGTCCTGCGCTGATATGAATTCGACCTTTAGAAAACTTTTTCAAAACACAAGATTTTAAATGAATTTTTATTGTGCAATTTACAAAAGTTATATAAAAATAAAAATAAATTTACAAAATTATATAAAATTGTAAAGCTTAATAGTGTTTTTTAATTGACATTAATTAATATCTTCTGCTTTTTTTTATAAAATATTTCTTATTTCAAATATTAACTTTTTTTAATTCACCAATGGTTAAAAAACTTTTTGAATGAAAAAAATTCGATTACTATTACACAAAATTGTTTATAAGTTATGGTAAATTGCATTTTATTTCTTTTTCATGAAGTAAATAATCAAGAAATAAATGTAAATTTTATTTACTTATTTTTGCTAATTGATCATGAAAGTTTTGTATTTTATGTGCTATTTGAAATAATAATTATTTTCTCCAAATTCACAAAATAACACTTTTTTTTTTTCCTTCAAATTCTGCCCTGGAAGCTAAAAAAGATTGTTCAATTATGACGTAGATAGCAGAAATAAAATTTCTTAGATAAGATTTGAGTCTTCCTATAAATTATTATAATTATTATTATTCATTTAAGTATATATTTATTTAGTTATTCTTATTGAATTAAATATTTTATGTCAATATAAACATGTTAAATCTGAATATTTATAACGATACAAAAACTAATAATTGTGTTATTCGACATCATGATGTTTAATTATAAATAATTATGATGAAATAATTTGAAATAATGAACAGTAATGAATAATGATTAATTTGAAATAATGATGATAAGATCTTATCATCAAGATGAATCATGGAAGAAATACTTCTAATTTTTTTCTTTTCTTAATTTAAAGTAACTATTACCTTTTGAGATATTTGAAAACATGCCAAATATCTTATAAGACGATGTATTTCAGCAGGAAAATATATTCAAAGAAGAATCACACAAGTTCAGTAACTGTGACTGAATGACTTCGAATCATTAACCACATTTTGCAACAGTAGAGATTGAACGTCTTCTGTGTTATCACGGATCAGAGACTCTTAATCAAATCCATAGATGATAGACATTGTAGACTTTTGAGATGACATAGATAAAGCCTTTGGCTCATAATCTATCACTGATAGATGACTACTCTTTAGAAGGATAGACTGAATATGTCTTGATTTCTAACATATAGTGTAACATATTTTTGGTGGACATTCGAACATGTTTACAAAATGATTTCTGAAAAGTAAAATAAGGGAATTGTCCCTATCTGTTATGTTTGCACTCTAAAATAAGTTAAATTTTTTTATTTAACAGAAATTATTTAACTTTTGAATATTTTATTCAGAATTCCAAATGATAAATATGATTTTAATTGGTTACCTAATAAAATCATACAGAATAAATATAAGGCAGAATAAATAAGTCATTAAGTCATAAAAAAAGACAGATTAAATAATCATTGTATGTTTACAGTAAATGAAAAAAAAAACCCAAAAAATAATAATGTGTTCGATGGAAAAAAAAAAGAACATTACTTTGTATTCAAATTTGATTTTTTTCCGATTTGGTGAAGAATTAAAATATTCTTAACCATAATCTGTTCAACAATATATTATTAACTTTTAAAAGAAATTTGCGCAAAAAAAAAATCATTAAATTACTTTTTAGAAACATTTTAAAATCATTACATTTAAGAAAATCTAACAAAACTTAATTTTTGAAAAATAATTCTATTAAAAGTTATACATAATACATATATATATATTTCTATTTTTTTTGGTTAAGAACGAGTCATCTTCCTACATTTAAGTGAAATGTAATTAATTTATCCTCCCTAAAAACATATCGCTGCTATTTTGTTAGGAAGTGTCCAAAAGTTCCATTTCAGACATTTAAGTTAAGACAAAAAAGCGATTGAAACTTATTAAAAATTCTTTTTGTTTTTCCCGAGCAAGACGTGAAACGTTAAAGTTTTGCAAGAATTTAATTAAGAAATTTATATTCACTTTCATACCTGCATCTCATACGAGACGCAAAATGTTGTGTGTGTGGTCGGTTCTCTTTTGTAGCTTTTCAAGAAGTTGTTTTTTGCGGGAAAAAAAAGTTGAATAAAATGATGAGGCAATTTCGTTCGTGCAGTTTTTTCCTTGTACATGTTTATTCACCTGTATTTGTTAATGAACACATTTCCTCAAGGGGCTTCGAATTTACTATAACACGTAAAGGATAAAACCAGCTATAATAGAACAGTTTGCGTATTACAATTCCTTCCTTCCTATGTTTGCAGTTTTCTTTTCATTCAAGTGATTCTTGATTAACTTGAAATAAAACAAATATACTTTAAAAGGCACGCTACATGGTTTTGTTACTTTAAATGTGCACTGATGCCATAAATGTATGATGCACATGACATTCTTCGAATTTGTTTGCTAAGAGCATATGTTATCTAATCACAAATCGCGCTGTTCTCCCTGGTTACTTCAAAATGAGTATTTCGTGCAGTAGAGTAAATGAGGATAAAAGTTGGATGTACGCACAACGATGAAATCATTATTTAAATGGCACCGTCCGATTGCTTCAAATTGAAAGTAATTAAACAAACTCGCTTGATAAAGAGAAACAAGCTCAACTGCATGGAAATTTAACTTTCGAATAGAACTTTCAGAGCTAACATGATGTACATGTTTTTATATAAAATAATTCTGTAAAACTCACATCATCTATTTTGAATAATAAAATCAAATACACAAAGACAGAGTAAATAAGTGGTTGGTTGTCATAGCATCTTAGTATTGCTTGTGATTAAATAGACCTCTAAGCCCATAACAAAAAAAAAAAAAAAAAAACTTTGCAGTTACATGTGCTTTTTTTCAGTTTACAAATAATTATAATATTTTTAACCAAAATCTGTTCAACAATATATTCAAATTTACTTTTAAATGCAATTTATGCGAAAAAGTATCGTTAAATTATTTTAGTAGCACGTTAAAAACCATTAAATTTAAGAATATGTTAACCAAACTTAATTTTTAAAGATAATTCTACCAAAAGCTATGTTTAACATATATATTTATATAAATATTTCACTTTTTCTTAAGTTAAAAAAGAATCAGCTTTGTACATTTAAGTGAAATGTAATTAATTTATCCTCCCTAAAAAACACATCGCTGCCATTTTGTTAGGAAGTGTTCAAAAGTTCCGTTTCAGACATTTAAGTTAAGACAAAAAGCGATTGAAACTTATTAAAAATTCTTTTTGTTTTTCCCGAGTAAGACGTGAAACGTTAAAGTTTTGCAAGAATTTAATTAAGAAATTTATATTCACTTTCATACCTGCATCTCATGCGAGACGCAAAATGTGTGTGTGGTCGGTACTCTTTTGTAGCTTTTTCAAGAAGTTGCTTTTTGCGGGAAAAAAAATGTTGAATAAAATGATGAGGCAATTTCGTTCGTGCAGTTTTTTCCCTGTACATGTTTATTCACCTGTATTTGTTAATGAACATATTCAAGGGTTTAAGCAATTTACTATAACACGTATAGGATAAAACTGGCTATCATAAAACAGTTTGCGTATTACAATTCCTTCCTTCCTATGCTTGCTGTTTTCTTTTCATTCTTTTCTACTGTGTCCAAAAAGTAAGACCAATTTTTTTTTAGAAACTCTTTATTTATTCTTCCAAATTTATTTCATGACCTTCAAAGTAATCCCCCGGACACAATGCAATTACGCCAATGTTTTTTTCCAATCCTCAATGCATGCTAAAAAGTCATTGGTTGGGATGGCCTTCAAAGCGTGCGCCGATTTGGTGTAGGGAGTATCCAGAAGTCGCACGGTGTGAATACAAGGGTTGTGGAACACTATGGGTTTCATTTTTGGCGAAAAAGTCACGAAGAATCAATGCAGTGTGAGCTAGAGCATTATCGTGATGTAAAAATCAAAAATGTGGTTGACTTTCCATAAAAAAGTGGCCGCGCATAACATTCAAATAATATTCCTTGATGACAGTTTGGCCCACCGGAAGGAATTGATCATGCCCCACACCATGGTAATCGAAGAAAACAATCAACATGACCTTGATTTTTAAGCGACTTTGACGTGCTCTTTTCGGTCTTGTTTTTCACCTTTGTCACGATATTCACTAGATTGAACAATTGTTTCCGAGTCGTAACCATAAATTCAAGACTCATCTCCAGTTATGATACATTTCAATTTGCCCTGATAGTCAAAAACATTGTTTCACACACTTCAACGTGACGATGTTCTTCCAAAAATTCAGTGTTTTCGGTACCAATCGAGATTTGGCCCGTTCGAGGCCCAAAACATCTTTTAAGATTGAATTCACCGATCCTTTTGAAATTCTCACATCATCAGCAAGGTCTTTAATTGTGAATCGTCGGTTTGCAAGCACCAAATCTTTAATTTTTGGACGTGAGCTTCGTCGGTTGAGGTTGATGGTCGACCAGAGCGTTCTCTGCCTTCTTTGAACTGTTTATACCACTTGTAAACATTTCTTTCTGATATAGTTTGCTAGCCGAATGCCTTCTACAACATTCTATACGTTCCCGCACACGAATATTTTTCCGCAAGCAAAATGCAAGTTCTTTTCTCAGTTAATTCAGACATCTGAAAAATTGCTTTTAGCGTGTCACAAAGCCAAGCGTAACTCAAACACTAATAAATATTTTGACGCGAAATTTCACGCAGACGTCAAGGATAGTGCTAACAACCTAAAAATAGAAAAAAATGAAATTCCATATGCCCCGGGAATTTAAATGGAAAATTGGTTTTATTTTTCAGCACAGTTGTACAAAGGGATTCGTGATTAACTTAAAAGAACACAAAAATCCCTTAAAGTTGGGCTACATACCACACGGGTATATTTCGTTTCCTTCAACATGCATTGATGCAATAAATGTATGATGCACATGACCTTCGACGAACTGGTTTGCGAAGGACATATGCTATTTAACCACAAATCGTACTGTCCTCATTGGTTCCTTTAAAATGAGCGTTTTGTGTAATAGAGTGAATGAGGATTAGAATAGAGCGAATGAGGAATGAGGAAGTTGTATGTGCGCACAGCTATGAAATATTTGTTTAAGTGGCTTCAAATTGATAGCAATTCCCTTGATAAAGGGAAACATATTTGATTACACGGAAATTTAACCTTCGAGGAGAACTTTCAGAGCCAGCATGATATAAATTGCTTGTTTAAAATAAATCTGTAAAAACTATCGATTCTGACGCTTGACGCTTACACATGCTGTGGTAATGGAGTCTGCCAGTGTCTGAAAGAAATAATTGCTACTCATGCAATAAATGTATACAAACATTCGCCGTCATGCTCGCTAACAGCATGTATACATGTAAAATGCTAGTGAGCATAAGGGCGAGAAGTGAATTGAATATACCTTAAAACTATATAAATAAGCATATGGATTATAACAGTCATGTTATAATATTCTATATATTGTTATAGTACTTGATATATTATTATTTTATTAAAATTATCAATTGCTATTAATTTTAATTACTATGTAATTACTATTAAACTATCATATTACTATTTGAATGGCCTAAGAGAAAAATTGTATAATATGAATTATTCATTTAATTTTTAATAATTATATGTTCTTATTACAGTTACAATTATAATTACAGAGATGCCAATGAAGATAAATGTACTGCCTTGTCTTGTATAGCTTTCTGTTTTTCAACAAAAGGCAATAACAATAACAGTAGTAATAATAATAATATTTTTTTCTTTTTAATTGTCATGAGGTAGCATAATTTTTTTTTAAAGATTACAATTAATTGATTGTCAAGATTTTTCAACCAGAAATGTATCATAAAAAGTAGTCTGACGAAAATTAGCCAGTCCTATTAAATTATAATCATTGTATTATATTACTGCGGCATAAAAAACTGATAAATAGATTACAATGTTAATTTGATAATCCCATTAAATGAATATATCGATTTTGTCTGTTACTGTCAATTAAAAATTGCATTTAGAACAGAAAATCTTTTAATTGAATTCAAATCAAGTTCCCAAGAAACAATGTGAATTTAGATATATACTTTTAAATATTTAATAAATCGATCATTTATCAGATTATTATAAAATCAATTAAATAATAATTTATTTTTCATCATATCTTATATTCCTACAAACTATTTTATGAATATAAAACTATAATTAAAACTTGAAATGATTTTTTTGACTCATTGCTATCGTTATGGAAGACATTCATTTATTTAAGCATCTAAATTTCAGTTAATTCAGTAATCGAGGAAATTTTTGTTTGATATAAAATTTTCTCAGAAAAATAATTGCAAATGAAACACGGTTTATATTTTGCATGAATAGATTATTCTCTTCAGATTCATTAAAAGAACTCTACTATATTATTCTAATGATGGTAAGTTGTTATAAACAAATCATCCATCTGAAAAATTTCCATTTTTAGAAAAAGTATGAATAAAAAATGAATAGAAAACCAACCAGAAAATTGAAATTTAAAAATTTTACTTTAAGAACTTTAAAAAAACTGCACTTAAAAATTAAGACAAATTAACTTTAATTAAAACAAATAATATAATGTTTTTTAAGTCAATTCCTACTTTTTTTTTCACTATATTGCAAAAACTCCTATATGTGCAACTTAAATCTAAAAAGACTACAATTAATTAATTAAATTTAATTGCTGAGTTAATATTTGAAGAAACTGTATTAACATCAAGTGTCATCCACTGCAAGTTCAAAAAATGTATTTGAACGTGAATGGATAAATAAAAAGTATTTTGTGAACGATTGAAAATTTGAACAAGATATATATAGGGAAAGTGTGAGCTAATCGAAGAAATTGAAAAAACCTAGAAAATTAAATTAAATTTAAGAAAATTAAAAAAACAAAACCTGCAGACTTGTTTATGAATAGTACTTTTATGAAATATTTGAATTTTTATATCTAAATTAAATTAGTTAATTAATAAAAAAAGCTATTTAGTATTAATTTATTATTTGTATTATTTTTTATTAGTAATTAAATTAGTATAAACATAACATTCCTGCAAAAAATGTTATAACTTTATATAAAATAAAAATAAAATATCATAAAAATAAAATTACAAAAAATCTACATTAAAAAGCCTACTGACTACCTTATGAATAGTACTATTTTATGAACTATTTGAATTTTTACTTTTAAAAAATTATTTGTTGTGAACAATGTATCTATCCAAAAATAACATAACTTTACACCATTAAAATAATAATAATAATAATAATAATAATAATAATAATAATAATAATAACGATAAAAATATACAATACAAATTAAATTTAAAAATAACTACTCTATAAAAAAAACTGAAAAATTAAATTAAACGTAAAAGAAATTTAAAAAAAAAGACCTACATTAAGAAAAAAAAACAAAATCCTAGCATATTTTATATCTAAAGCAATTTAGTTGTTATAAACGAAGAATTTATTCAAAAATATCATAACTTGCCATTTAAACATATTAAAAAGAAAATCAAAATATAAAATTAAACCTAAAAAAAAAAAAAAAAAATTACCATAATATTTTACATTTAATGCAAATTCTTAATCTAGAAAGTATCCATCTAGCTTTCCATCTTTTTCCCCAACTGGAAAATGAATACCTGATCTGAATCTAAATTAAATTATTTACTAATTTCAAAATTTTCCGACCCAAAACTCTGAATGAAGAACCCTCGTCCTGGAAATTCATTTGCTTAATCTCGCAGAGTGAGGAAAATTAACGAGGCGGGCCGAAAGCCTTGAAAATGCGAGGCACGCGATGAATAACTCGCATTAGTCTTCATTTAAAAGGATTGTTTTTCCTCGAGAGATGTCTGTTTACTCGATTTTTCAAAAAAGCGAGCTGCCCACCCCCGCGCCAAAAATCTAAATTACACGCTCTTCTAAATCCTCCTCCGCGCGTGCACGATTAATCTTACTAAAACATCCCCCAAGCATTTCAATTTGCAAAACGTGGTACATCTTTTGTACCACCAGCCCACATATTGTGTACTGTCTTATTAAAGTATTGTTTTTCGAAGCAAGCACCAGCAAAAATCTAACCATTCCGTAATAAACAGAAACAACGCGCCTTTCTGTCCTTTCTGACGAATCAAACGAAGAATTGCAGATTTCTACAGCCCTACATTATAGTTTAAAAAACTAAAAAACATGCTTTTAGAGTTAATCAAACTAAAAAGTAAAAAATAATTGTTAATATAAGAATAAAATTACTGACCAGAAAATGAATGTCACTGTTCTAAAAGCGTGGGGGCTTTGCATGACATTTTTAAACTAAATCTGTATTTCGGAATGAAACTAGTGAAAAATTTTAACGATTGATATCGAGCACCCCACGCTTTTAGAACAGTGACATTCATTTTCTTGTCAGTAATTTTATTCTTAGGTTAACAATTATTTTTTACTTTTTAGCTGGATTAACTCTAAAAGCATATTTTTTAGTATTTTTAAACTATAATATTTAAATGAGGTCCTGGTACGGAGGACTGGAACTATAGTTCCTACAATAATTTAATTGTGAGTAAAACAAAGGCTATATGCGAATACGTCGAGCCAGCCAGGATTCGAACAGGAAATCTCCTGATCTATAGTCAGGCTCGTTATTCGTTGTGCCAGTGCCCTACGTAGGATGGAATGTCTTAGGTACTTTCATTCTACAGGGTTAAATTGCTCTTCATAAGTTAAAATAAAATCCCTAATCATGGCGATCCTAATCATGATGAGATAATAAACTTACCAACACAAAGCAAAACCGAGTAATTACAGTGGGAAACGGTTTTCAAGTCCTTGCCCTTACAGTAAGAGTTGCACAGGGACTTTTAACCCTTTCCGCGCGTTTTCAATCAATACAGGGTGGAAAATCCCCCTGGCTTAAATTTCTGCAAAAAAGAATTAACATTTCGCGATGTGGAAAAACCAAATCCCCTTCGAAAGTCATCCCAAATATTCCATCAAATGAATCCCTTCCGCAGAGTGGGACGGAATTCCATTTTATTAATTCACTGCCATCTGCAGAAAATCGACGACTTTTTCGGTTTTACCTCGTCCAGTTCATTCATCTCTCCGGGTTCTTGAGTTCCAGTGCATAACGGCGTGGGAACAGAGATTCAAATTATCAAACGTAAGAGAATCCATTATATATTTCACTCTATTAAATACATTTTGTGTGTTAAATTAAGTTAATTATTTAATGGTTTGTTCATCATTGATTACTTTTGAAAAGGAATGAAAATCGTTCTTCAAGAAATATTCTATTCAATTTAAAATGATTAAAAACAAACATTCATCTGTGAAGAAAATTAAAATCGTTTGTCATTATATATCTATTTTTATTAAAATTTTAACTGACATAAATACGAAAAGCGAACACTCAGTATGAAAATATTACTTTTAATATTTTTATTTCCAAACCATTATACTTACTACTGTTCGCAAAGTCTATATATGCATATATATGTATAACATGCAATTGAGTAATTTTTACAACTCAAAAGAATTTTACATATGATACGTTAAAAAAATTTAAAGAACATATAATTATTAAAAAATTACTAATAAACTAAAAATAGACAATTATTTAAAATATTTACATTATTGTAGCTCATTTAGGTTTACAATAGTTACTAATTTTTATGTGCACCATCATTTTTTAATATTACTATGCCATTTTAAAAACAAAAGATATTAAACAAGCTTAATTATCACTGGTTGGGTATATTACATTTACTATACATTACTACTAATTTTTAATATTGCACCATCATTTTAACATCACAATGCCATTTTAAAAACAAAAAACAGGTATAAAAACACTTTCACTTATCATTGCTTGGATTTTAGATTACATTAAAATAATTTTTAATGCAACAAGGTTTAAATGAATTTTCACATTGCAAAAATACATATTGCGAGGTTATTTGTACACAAAAAAAATATATTTCACAACAATAATATTATTATTTCTTTCAAAAATTACTCCTTCTAACATAAACACTCATTAAATTGTATTCAAATTAAAAGTATTTGTTTACAGCAACCTACAAATATCTTTTTTATATAAATACCACCATATCATTAAACATAGCAAATTTTTTTGTCTGTTCTTTACTTTTCTGATGAGTATGCATCTTGAAAAAAATATTTAAAAATGTTTTCTACCCCTCCTACAATCAAAGAATCTCAATTTTAATACTTTTCTTTGGTACATAAAAACTACTATTTGTTTCTGTAAAAATGCAGCATACAAAATTTTAATTTCCGTCGAAATTCTTATATTAACACCCTCATTAGATTAAAATATTTTGTTACTTGTAAATATTTTCATTTCGACAAAAAAGATTCACTTTTGTTTTTGTCCATGAAAAGCAATTAAGTGTTTACGTATTAAGTATAAAATTAACTAAAAGCAGTTTTTTTATGTCGATATACCTTGTAATGTATTTTACTTTTCTTTTTCTAAGTCAAAGTTAAAAAAACTATCATTGTTTTGAATTATTTAGCTTAAAAGCATTGGTTTTTAAAAACCAGATTTTTTTTTTTGAATCGAAGTTTTTATAGAATTGACTTTGCTTGTGAAAAAACAAATTGATTTTCTTAAACATTGCATTTATTTTTTTTTCTTCAACTGCAATACAAATGAATAATTTAAAGGCTAGGTTAAAAAATATATGTATGTTACTTTTTAAAAATTAGATTCAACAGTGATTTAATTATGTGTATTTATTTTGGGGTTTTAGTTTTGTTTGAATATCAAATTAATTATGATGTATTTTAAATAATCAAATTTAAATAAACACATGATTTAATCTTTTATATTTTATATAAATCTTTTTTATGTTTTTGTTAGCAGAAAGATAAAATACAAATGCAAATGTGCAACGTAAATATTTATGTTGTTTAAAAGATAAAAATAAAATGCATTTCTTATTTCTTGGTTTCTGCAAAACATTTACTTTACTAATTTATAATAATAAAATTTAAATATAATTGTTTACGAATCAACAAATATTTTGATTAAAAATCCTTTTTACTTTATTTTATTTCCTCGTAAATAAATGAAGTTAATTTAAGAGTTTGAAAGGATTTTTTTATATTTAGTTAAAAATTTGTTGCATAAAACTCTTTACGTATAGTAGAAAATTTTGAGGTTTTATTTTAATTTAATATTGTGTTAATTAAATGAATATAAACTTTGCCATGTCTGAAATGAGTTACCTAAATTTGAAAACTTCTTGATGTGC